>JAANSK020299491.1:0-10089 GCA_011763485.2 Isoetes engelmannii
TGCCTCTATTGTGGTGGGGCTGGTCATATGGTTCGTGGGTGTCCAGTCAAGCGCCCAAATCAGTCGAAAAACTTCAGTGGTCGGTCCGAGTAGGAGCCTCTCGTTGGCTGACCGCCATTCCTCGGGCTCCATCCAGATGCAGTGAGGGGTTTATCCCCTCGGACAAGGTCAGTAAGAAGTTTTTTATTCCTGTGGTGTTGGAGTCCGAGGCCGGAAAGTTGAAGCATCAGCGCATCTTGATAGTGGTGTGAATGCTTGCTTTATGGACAATGCGTTCGCTTTCAAGCACGTCATCCCTAGGAGCAGAGTTGAGCATCCCAGTGCTGTTGATGTGGTTGATGGACGTGAGATCTCCTCGGGCGCAGTCACCGAATGTACTGCACCCATTCGACTTTTGTTCGACAGAGCATCTTGTAGCATTTCCTTCAATCTCATTACTAACCCGCATGCGCCTGTAGTTTTGGGTCTCCTTGGCTCGAGTTGCACAATCCACAAATTAACTGGCACTCCAGGTCATTTCGTTTTGACAGCTCTTGCCCCAGTTCTGATCCTCCAACAAATCCTGCCTCTATCTCGCCATCTCCGTCCGTAAAGTCTCATGGGCTCCTGACCTCACCTCGGCCCACAATCCGAATCATGTTTCTGCTTCGTATCATGTTCCAGCCCCCGTCCGTGTTCCTGACTCTGCCCCAGTTCCGGTTCTTGCTCTTGATTCTATTCATGCTCTTGCATCTACTGGTACCTTTGTTTCTCACCCTGTTCTGAATTTTGCTTATGTTCCTGCTCGCGATCCTGTTTCGGTTTCCGTCCCAGTCTCTGTGCCAGTTCCAGATCAAGTTCCTGTCTCTGTTCCTGTTCCTATTTCGAATTCTGCTTCCGCATCTGTTTCGGCCCGTTCCTATTCCTGCTCCTGTTTCCGTCTCAGTCCCTGATTCTGTTCCTGTACCTGTTCTTGCTCACCAGGATCGCCTTGGCGATCCTCCCAAGTCTTCTTCACGTCCTCGGCTCTGTATCTCGACAATCTCACTCCAAAAGTTTATCCAATCAGGAAGACAAGACCCAAGTTCGGTGTTTGCAATTCAAGTTCATCCAGCAACCAATTCGACTCATGTGACATCTGTTCTAGTTCTCCCCGACAAGTGCAAGGATTTTGCTGACGTCTTCGACAAGGTCAAAGCCAGCAAGCTTCCAGAGCATCGTCCCTATGACTGTGCCATTGATCTCCAGCCAGGGACGACTCCATCATATAGCCCCATCCATGGTTTGTCACCAATAGAGTTGGAGACCCTGCAGACTTATATTGAGGAGAACCTTGCAACAGGTTTCATCCGGCATTCCCAGTCACCCGCAGGCGCTCCTATCTTCTTTGTTTCCAATAAGGATGGTTCTTTGCGGTTGGTTGTAGATTACCGCATGCTCAACAAGATCACGGTTTGCAACCGATACCCTCTACCTCTGATTCCAGAATTGCTTGAGTGGCTGCAAGGCGCACGATATTTCACCAAGATTGATCTTCGCGGTGCCTATAACCTTATCCGAATCAGAGAAGGTGATGAATGGAAGACATCGTTCCGGGCCCGATATGGCCACTTTGAGTACACTTTCATGCCCTTCGGCCTGACCAATGCTCCAACAGTTTTTCAGCACATGGCAAATGATGTTTTTCGGGAGTTCTTGGACCTCTTTGTTATTATCTATCTGGATGATATTCTGATCTATTCGAAGACTCTGGAAGAACATGAAGAACATGTCCGGAAGGTCATCACTCCTCACGACGTCTCTATGGATCAGGAGAAGGTCAGAACAGTGCTTGATTGGGAAACTCCCTCTTCAGTCAAAAGATGTCCAATGCTTCTTGGGGTTCGCCAATTTTTATCGCCGATTCATCAAGGATTACTCGGAGATTGTTCTTGCCTTGACACGTCTCACATCCAAGACTGTGCCTTTTGAATGGAATGTGGAAGCGGAAACAACATTTGTCACTTTGAAGCATGCTTTCACTTCGGCACCAGTCCTTGCCCATGCGGATCCTTCACGTCCATATGTAGTAGAAGTGGATGCCTCTGATTTTGCTCTTGGGGGTATTCTATCACAGGAGGGGTATGATCATGAGTTACATCCTATTGCCTATCATTCATGGAAGTTCCAGGCTGCTGAAATCAACTATCCCATCTATGATAAGGAGTTGATGGCGATAGTTGATTCCTTTGAAGAATGGTGGCGATTCTTGGAAGGGTCCCCTCACAAAGTTACAGTCTATACTGATCACCAAAATCTGGAGTATTTTCAATCTGCCCGGGTCCTCAACCGGTGTCAGGCACGGTGGCACACACAAGATCACGCGTAGACTTTGTGATCAAGTATCGGCCAGGGGTCCCAAGGGAAGCCAAATGCCTTATCTCGACGTTCCGGGCTTGAACCCAAGCCGAGAGACCCAGCTTTTAATCAACAGTCACAGGTTGTTCTAGGGCCTGGTCGTTTGCAGCTAATGGCCATCACCCTGTTTGAGATGCCCCATGATGTTGCCCTATTGGAGGCAATTCAGACGGCTCTTCCTTCCGACCCATTGGCTCAGGATGTTGTCTCTCATCAAGAACATAACAAGCAAAATTTTGTAGAGGGAGCTTAGAATACAATCTTTTGATTTTGTCAAGTTGAGGGGGTTCTGGCACACCTGTACAGCACGTGCAACTGGTTGTTGCCACAAGGAAAAAGTCCGAATGCTCAGAAATATATTTTTCTAGCTTGGAGTAATTGCTAAACTTAAGTGACTTGAGATTTTGAATACCTTTGGGGCGTTTAGATTTGGTATTTTGCTTGTTTTTGCTGTTTGTGATAATAAATGAGCTAGTAGATAATGATGTAAAGCGTTTTCTACCAAAACTATCAAAGTATCTACTAAACCGTGTTAAAATAGCTCATAATGAATACTTATACTTTGTTTTTTAGCTGAATTTTGGGTTTCTTGGCATGAGGAAGGACAAACCGGAGCTCTAGGGTAATGATTAGCTCACATAATCCACCAAAAAGGACGAATCTTGGTCATAGATTTTTTGGGTTCCGAATTTTCAGTGGGATATATCCCACATGCCAAAGTAGGTTTGGAATCCCTAGATATAGATACAGAAATATGGGCAAATTATGAAAATGCGTGCTACCTCCGCGTGGGATTCAATCCGTTGTCGTCCCACGTGCTTGGGGGTACCACGTGGCAGGAGGTGATTGGTGGAAATGATGGCCTCGGTTGGGGGGTAGATAGGAACTTTTTTTCTTAATTTCTGCAAAGGGCAAGATTTCCAAGAAACAACTTTTGAGGGACAAAATAAGGTCTTTTTTTAAAAAAATTTCAATTCCACATGGCACATTTTTTTGTGCTCTTCATGATGGACAAACAAATTTTTGGAAATGTGCACTTTGATTTTTTGGTCAAATCATGGGCTAAATTTTGATGAGCAGGCAAAAAAAATGGGATGACTTGGGGATGATGACATGGCATGACTGACATGGTTATGTGGCAGGTGAAGTGGCAAGTGTATTTTTCTTAGTAAGAAATTTTATGAGATGAAAATGAGATGGATGACACGTGTGGAGTGATGTGGATGTTGAGTGGTGATGATGTGGCATTTTCCAAGGTAAGGTGGACAATGGTGTATGGAATGTATGCCCTTAAAATCTTTTGAGTGCACGTGTTTCTTTTGGATAACTTTTTTCTCAAACCTTGTTGTGGGATAAGATGATTTAAGACCTTAGAAAAGCCAATCTTGATAAAAAAATTTGCATTTTGATGAAGAGTAGAAGTGATGGAGTGTGTGAGATATTTTGACTAAGAAAAATGCTTTGGCCAAGTTTGGGATTTGGAACATGGAAAATGTATATGAGAGCTGAGAAATGAGATGTGTGGGAGACAAAACATGACAAATTGGGCCTCAAACAAATGTAGAACCTGCCAAAGAAACATGGATATAGCCAAGTGCCATTTAGTGTGTCTTCCAAACTTTGACTAGGTCTTCAAACTCCAATGCCATGCATTCTTGAGTGCTCACAACTTGTTCAAGAACCTTCCTTGAAATACTTATATGATGCTCAAACAAATGTCCTTACTTAATGCTTGACGAGTTCCAAAGGTCTTCAATGCTAAGTAAGTCTTCAAAGATAGATAGGTCTTTAATGTTTGATCAATGTCCATAGATTCCTAGCTCATGCACAAGTAAGTGAAGTCAAGTATTATCTTTATAACAAAATACATGTGCAAGGCTCTTCTATGCTGCCAAAATGTGGCAGCAACTACCCTTTTGAAAAAACCAGATTTAGATGTGCCTTTTGAAGTCTATATTACTGTTACTAAAAAGGCCATAGGCCTAATCACCTTGTAGGAAGCACACTATAATTTTTGCATGCAAGCAACGACCACACTGAACAAAAGTACACTAGAATGGAGAAGGATGTTCATGCACTCATGTTCTTCATTAATAGACAATTGCTCTTAAAAAGCCAAGTCCAAGTCTACATGAAGCAAAACCCATGGGGTTTGCTATTTGGTAAAGCAATCAGCAAGCCAAAGATCCAAAGGTGGGCTTGCAAGTTTGCAAAGTTTTGATATTTATGTGAAAGAGTTACATCTAGTAAGAATTCCAAGTCTTTACTTGCCTTACATATTCTTTGATCATGAAGATGAATTGGAGAATACTGACACTTCACTCGTAGTGACACACTTGGAGGAAATTCAAGAAGATCAGATGTCCATGGTGGCTGGCAGCAGCCCATCAGAGACTTCTTACAACATGGAATGATGTCTTGACATCTCACATCGAGTCAACAGAGGAGACTTGAGGAAAAATGCAGGAAGTTCAAGTTGATAGATGGTGTTTTGTGCATGGTCAACAGGGATGAAGTCTTAATAAGTTGCATGGATGAAGAAAAGGCTCCCATGATCATTAACGAGATGCATAAATGTATTATGGTGTTTTGTGCATGGTCAACAGGGATGAAGTCTTAATAAGTTGTATGGATGAAGAAAAGGCTGCCATGATCATTAAAGAGATGCATAAAGGCACTTTGCTGGAGATACTACATCAAAGAAGATACTCAGTTCTGGATACTATTGGTCTACTATTTTTAAAGATTGTTATGATTTTATAAAGACTTGCCATCAATGTCAAATCTTTGGTAAGATAGTTCTTCTCCCAACTGCTTTGAATCCTATTGTATCTCCAGGACCATTTTAGATATGGGACTTGATTATATTGGTCCCATTAATCCTCCTTCTGCAAGCCAGCACCAACATATCATTGTGGCTACAAATTACTTTACCAAGTGGGCAGAATTTGAGGGAAGCCAATGTTATCGCAACAACAAGATTCTTACATGGATATGTGTGTGCAAGGTTTGGTATTCCTTTCAAGTTGCATTCTGACAGAGGTACACCTTTTGTTAATGAAGTCATTGCTAATTTGTTGACTATTCTTAAAGACACAAAGAGTTCTTCATACTATCTACAAAGTAAGTGGAAAGCTGAATTTACTAACAAAGTATTGAAATGCATCTTGCAAAAGACAATTGGCGTAAACAAGAGGGAGTAAAAAAGAGGGATGCTGCTGAGGTTATTTTCTAATGAGTTTCTTCATGGCAGGTGCACCCTTGTTCCATCTCTATTCATCTGTCTCAAGTGGTCCTACCAGCCATCATAACATTTTTTCCCTGCATTCACTTCCTACATCACTCTGCTCTTCAAGTTTACTATCATAGCAAAGTTGCATCTTCATGAGGTTGAGCAAAAGATACACATTTTCTTGTTTTGGCAAGATCAGAGCATTAGTACACTCTTCTCACTTCATTTGCACACGCATACTCCATGTTTCTCATTCCAGACACTCATTACACTCCATTCACATCATACCATCACCATATCCACATCCATTCCATCCCATACATCCACCACACTTATTCACATCTTATAATCACCACATTCACACTCATTCCATATTCATACACCCACTATACTCCATTCATATCACATCATGTGATAGTCACATTTACAATCATATCCGTATACTCATCTCCAAGATTGTGTCCATCTTGGCATTTTATGACTGAGGGGACCAGCCATTTTTTTGTTTTGGTGAGATGTTGCCCCTTGACATACTAACTATTGTCTATGCATTAAAACCAGGTCAAGTCATCTTTGAAGACTAGGCCAATGTTTGGAAGAGCTTGATAGTCAACATCGATGCGAAGATCAAAGGATGTTCATCTTCAAAGTGAACACAAATATTCAAGGTCAAATCCTATGAGAGGTACTCTATTTGAGGTCAAATATTTAGTCAAAGATATGCTCTAGAAGACTCTAGGTTATGAAGCTTGGAAGACATTCGTTTGAAGATTAGAAGTTAAAGTTTGGAAGACCCCCCTTATCTATGCAAATATTAATCATTGTTTCCTCATTTCCATATCCTTATTTCATTTTGCTCATCTTTGCATTTTTGCGTAAACCTTTTCCCCACTTTTTATTCATGCCCCAGTTACACGCTTACCATGTTGATTTTGCTACAAAAGTTCCTTGAGAACTTTTCGCCTAGCCTATGATTTCTCCATCCTTTCTATCAAGATTCATGCCTTAGCCGTCTAATCATATTGCTCTTCTTTGTCTCAAAAAAATTTCCCACATTGATCTTTTTCACCTTGCTCCTTCAATATGCCAACTTTGCCTTATGTGCTTAAATTCCCTTTTTACCATTTCCCCTTGATATTTGATTATACAACAACAACATTATTGCCATATGACCTTTTTATTTGTGCCATTCTTGTAGTATTATCATGGCTTTGAATAGACCCCACGACCATTACTCCATAAATTGAGACATGGCTCACAAAGGCATCTCCTTTTGTCAAATCTTTTATGCCTAAATGGCTCCACTATGTTTCCAAGATGCCCTTGCAGTTTTCCCTAGCCAAAATCATAGCTAAGGGTATGCCCATCATGGTCCTAAGAGTCAAAATAATCTTAGGACTTATATTTGACCTTTGAAAACTACCCTGACCATTGATAATGACCTCTGCATGAAAATACTGCCACGAACCCTAGAATTCTGAATATGAGACCGAACATGCCGGAATTGATGCCATGGACCTGGTACCCTACCTATTCTTTGATTCTCGTACATTATCTACCCAACAAGTCTAAATTTATGACCTAATACTCTAGAACCGTTAAACAAAGAATAAATACATGGGGACTACAGAAGTTTTTTGTAAGGCCAAAACTGCTCAAATTCAACATTGATACATGCTGAGCATGATCTAAAAAATTCTTGAAGTCACTCTACTCTTCTCATTCGGATTTTCATAAATCTAGACGATATTATCTTCCATCGACATTTGAATGACCTAAGCTTTGAATATTCTTATGAAATGATATTATGACTTGTTTATCCTTCTATCACTGAAAAATTGACTGCCAAGTTTATGAAAATACTTTTGTTATAAATTCTAGCAATTTTATGCTGAAAAAAAATTCTATATTTAAAATTCTTGTATTCAAATTAGTTTCGAACCTCAAGTTTCAAACTCAAGTTACAAATTCAACATTCTATTTTTGCCTATTCTTGACTGTGTTTTGTCAAATTCGAGTACAGATCCTACTTCCTGAAGCCCAAACCCAAATTTGGTCATTTGTCTTATCCCAACACTACTTTTTACACACATTGTCATTGGAATTTCTCAAAAATACGTTCAACAACTCCAAAAGCAATTTCCTGATCACTGTTTTACAACTTGACCTTCACTAACCAACTTTTTACCCAACTTTGAGCTCGAATATCTCCTAGATTGAATTATGACTTGGTCAAAAAATGTAGCAATAGATTCCCAGAACTTTTCTGTGTAAGTCTGAGCAATCTGACCTTGAAAATCAATCTAGTCATGACTGCTATATCAATTTGGGTGAAGGTCCTATTTTCCAGAAATAGTAAAGGTATGAGTTCTTGAAGTTTTGAGCTTTCTTTTTGGAACTTTCGTGTTCAGACTGATCACATCAAGTGATCTGGAGGTTCTAACCCCAATTTGAGCATAGTGACAAGTTGGCTTCTTGTGGTTGACGTTTAAAGCCAGGTTGAGGGTCAACATTCCAACACTTTTCGGCCTCTACATTGACTAGTTGAAAAGCTGGATCGCTAACAATGGGGATGGCGGGACCCAATTTTTGCATCAGGTCATCAGGAGATGATATACGCATATGATGTCAACCTTCTAGCTCACACTTCGGAGGATATATAAGATGCCCTAGACGCATTCTACCAAGCCATGGACATGCGCGTCAATCTGGCCAAGACAAGGCCCTCATATCATCTTCACGGCACCCAAGGCTCTCTTCATTCTCTTATTGGGGGCAAAATGTAGAGGACACACCCACCTACAAGTATTTAGAAGTGGAGTTTCATTCTACACTGTGTTGGGACACTTCCATCCGATTGCATGTGACAACGGGCTAGAAAACGCTCTATGCAATGCGGAACAACAGCCACAGAGCAGAACTTTATGATCGGAGCCGTCAGTCACATCTGTTCAGGGTATTGGAGGAGTTCGTTCTTTTGTACGGGATTAAAGTCTAAGGCCCGGTGGTGTCCCTTGACACTTGGAATGACTTAGAGCAGGTGAAGAAAGCCTTCTTGGCACGGGCACTCGGAGTGAAAATCCACGGTCCCATATCAAATCCTACTGCATGAAACAGGTTTTTACCTCGTCAGAAGGCAATTGATAAACACACGATCTATTCCAGAAGGTAGCAAATATGAACGATGCATGTCTCCCGAACCTGACTTGTACCATGGCGATTGGGACCACAACTCCTTAAGAACTGTTGGAAGGATAAGATGTAGCAGCCAAAAATGGATTATTTTTCAAGGTCAGATTGCTCAGGCTTACACAGAAAAGTTGTGGAAATCCAATGGTGCAATTCTTGACTAAGTCAGAGTCCAAACTGGGAGATTCGAGCTCAAACTTGGGTCAAAATTTGGTCAAATATTCGGTACTTCAAACAGGATAAAAGGCCATTCAGATATCAAACAGAGATAATATCAGCTAAATATGTACAGATCCAACTGAAGAGAGCACAGTGACTTCAAGAATTCTTCAGATCATGCTCAGCATGTGTCGATGTCAAATTTGAGTGCCTATGGGTCTTCAAAGAACTTATGTAATGGTTCCCCATGTATTTATTCATAGTTTACGATTCCGAAAAAATTAGGTCATAAATTTAGGCTTGTTGGATAGATAATGCACGAGAATCCAACAACAGTCCATAGCATCGATTCCGGCATGATTTAAACCCATATTCAGAATTCTAGAGTTTGTGGCAGTATTTTCGTGTAGGAGCCCGAGTATTTGAATGTATTTGTTACGTATAAACCCACTGCATTTGTGTATAAAAAGTTTTTATCAATGGTCTAGGTAATTTTCAAAGGACAAGTATAAGTCCTAAGTTTATTTCGACTCTTAGGACCATGATGGTCATACACAAAGCTATGAAATTTTGTCTAGGGCAAACTGCCACACAACAAGAGAATGATGACTAAACGACAGTATATTCGTCAGAGAGCCTTCATAAACAGACAACTGCCCAAGCCTTAGTGCTGAAGAATGTGCTGACAAGTTTTATATGACGAATAATACTCAAAATATCGTCAAAGCAATATTCAGATGACTAATCAAATGAATATTCAGAAAATTAGTCCGCGGATTATTTACCCAACAATACTAAATTTATGACCTAATATTCTAAAACCGTTAAACAAAGAATAAATACATGGGGAGCCACTACAAAAGTTTTTTGTAAGGCCCAAAAGCGCTCAAATTCAACATTGATACATGCTGAGCATGATCTAAAAAATTCTTGAAGTCACTCTACTCTCCTCATTCGAATTTTCATAAATCTGGACGATATTATCTTATATTGACATTTTTTTTTTGAAGAACTTATCTCAATAAATTAAAAGAATAGCAAGAATACAACGCGAGGGAGGAGAAAAAAGAGCTGCCCCAAAGGGGCAGCGATACCCCACCACTCCAACATCATCTCAACTACTACTGAACAAA
>JAANSK020299502.1:0-10089 GCA_011763485.2 Isoetes engelmannii
TTTTTTTACTAGGCGTCGATTATCGACGCACGTGGCAGATCGACTTATTTTTTTTTAATTATTTTTTTTATTTTTTTTTATCGCCGTCGATGATCGACGGATAAGCTACCACGTGGGCAGACACGTCGCAGATCGAGTTATTTTTTTTAATTATTTTTTTTATTTTTTTTCCTAGGCGTCGATTATCGACGGCAACCGTCGTTCAACGACCGTTGGAGGTCGATTATCGACGGTAAAGGCGACGACTATCGACGGAAGCCGTCGATCATTGACGGCCATCCCTTGTAGTGCCTCTCCTTAACTTCTAGAATTACATCTAGCTCCACATAGCTACCATGGCCATCCAATATTACAAGATGTGGCACTTTTGGAGATACTCCACCTGGGACTCGCAATGCAAAATGAGACAACCAGGACTTGAACAGTTCTGTAATCATCCAAGCCGAGGATTGCATAGCTTGAATTGCTCCTTCCTCACATCTGGCAATGTTATCTTGCCTCATCCGTGCACCCTTGAAAATGTACATGTTGGGTATCTTAAACCCCTCTGCATTTACACACACTAGTAATGTTACCCACTCCCTGCTGTTCATGACAACCTCACTAACCATGCTTTCTCCTTTCCTGCCTATGATCTTCATTCCCTTTACCTTTCCAGCCTGGATGCCAGTATCAGCATTCTACATCTTAGGAACTTGAATTGGTTATAAATCTGCTTAAGTCCAGCATAGAAGTTATATCTGAGTTCTCATGTGTCATAGCATGGGCCCGGACCAGACCTAGAGTCTCTGCGGTCCTAAATGCAACCTCTGTATGCCTTTGTTTGAAGAGTTTAGACCATTTACTCCCAAGAATCCCACATAAATCTAAATTACCTCGGATCCTTCCCTAGCCATTTCTGCTGCCCTCTCTTTGACAGATGATCAGAGTGTGACCCCCATCCCTTGCCCTGCCCTGCCCTAGTTAGTGCCCAAGCCACTAATTTCTTCTCCTAAAGAGTGGTTAGAATATGAGGATTAACTGACTGCTTGTGAGATATCCAATCATACAACCAATCCCTTATCGCAAACTCAAGGATTCCAGACCTCTTAGATGCCTCCTTAACAGATATGCCATACTCACTAACCTCATCTAGTATGCTGATCATTTGATCCTCAGTCCACTGGCCTCGTTTAGTTGGCCTTCTTGGCATTGTAGTAGCTGCAACACTGATCCTTGGTGTCTGACACTTCCTTCGACCATGGTGACCCTCTTCCTCACAAAAGGCACCCCAGTGCTTGCTTCACCATCGAGATCCCCTCGTCCTCTGGTCGAAACCATGGATCTTGTCGTGCTCTTTGCAGTTTGCTCTAGAGAAGTCTGCAAATTTGAAACTGAGGCTGGCTTTTATCCTGCTCGAGGCCATAGTGGGAGTTGGGTATTCGAATTCGGTTTCGGTAATCGAGTACAAAAATGGGCGTGAATTGGTGCAACCCTCATTCAATTCTGCCTTCGATATTTTGCCTCATCAGGGATCTCTACACATGCACGACATGGAAGACTATTGCACAATAGTGGACCATAGTCACATGATAGCAGGTAGCATGGCTAACGCATATGGTCAACCAGCCACAACCAGTGGATGCCCAGTTAACGACCACTGGAATTGCACGTGGGGACCACATGGCACCATCAGACGGGAGGGGGTCGCGTGTGACTTGACACATGGCGATGTGCCGACCAGAGGGGGGATACTACGTGCCCCGAGGGGCAGGCACGACGGGAGGTGACCTTACCCTATGCATGCAAGTGATTTTATATTGGGTGCGACAATACACGTCAAATTCATTTTGGAATTTTGAGGATTTTTTTGTGAATTTGTGTTAAAACTAAGTAATTTGGTCAATCTCCCTACAATACTTTAAAGATCTACCAGTGGTCCACCAACAACCCAAGACAAATATTATGAAGACCTATGAGCCTATAGCTAATGTTTAGGAATATAAAGATGCTTGATAAAGACGTAGGTCTTCTTTTTTGAGTTTTCATCAACAAGAGCTTGATACCTGATTTTGTAATAAGAATCTATACAACCACCATTGGGTATGTCCAATTTGTCTTCAACTCATGAGAATCCAATACGGCTCAAAAATTTAATACAACGACCATGATTGGGAAATGATTTGACACAAAAAGTGATTTATTTAGTGTTATGTGACAAGTTTCCTGCTGATGCGCCCCCCATATAATACAGTGCCAACTTTGATTTAATGATATGATGAAACTTTAACATCCACGAAAAGCTATAGGAATGGCTTTAGAAAAAATTAGATTTAGGGAATAATAAGATCTTGAAGGTGAATTATAGGATAGAACGAGGTAAAAAAAAGTCTAAAACATAACTTAATGGGACATTTGACATAGCAAAGAAGAAAGAAAGAAATACACAGAGAAAAAGACCTGCGAATGCTAAAATGAACAGATGAATCAAACCCCACATGTCACTGGGAGGACAGAATCATGCCACTAGGAGGACAAAAGATTGGTTGTAAATCCCAGCTTAATTATCGGCGGTGGGGGGCATGGAAGGTGCTGTGGTTGTGTATTAACCGACGACGACATTACAACCAACACGGGCATAAGATAGATAGATAGTACTTTTTACGTAGTGAGATATTAGCAAAGATGAAGATGAAGACAAAGATGAAGAAAAGAGAGGGAAAGCATAACAACTAAAGAACAAACAACAATTGTGTTATTGTGTTATGTGGGGACCCGTGATACGCCACCTGGGGCTAAAACCTCTCCAACAACCGCTCGATCAGAGAGCTGAGAATTCTCTGTTCGGGAGAAGGACCTTTTCCTGTTTGGTACCTTCGAATTCATCCCTAAACGTGTCGGTGAGGCAATTCAGCGAAGGTAAGATTTGATCTTTCAGACTTTTAGGTTTCTGTATGTGTTTTGCATCGATCAGCATCTAAAAGGACATTATAAACCATCTATTTGGCTTGTTTTTTTTTTGTAGATGTCCTCCAAAAAGCTTCACGCCAGACACACAGCTTGGTCCATGGAGATTGATGTGCCAAATCCTAAAATGAGCCCCCGTGTAGGCGCTGTAAAGGCCAATATCCATCGATCCATCCATGAATGGCTCCCTGTTCTCACTGGAGCAGCACTAATTGTTCTTCTCTTTTGGGGCCTCTTTGTAGCTTCAAGCCCTGGATCTGAAGCCAAGGTTTTGGAAGAAGAAAATGTCATTCAGCAAGAGCATCTTTTGAATCAAGAAGATTTACACACAGATTCACACACTGATGTTGCAGATGCCACTCCTGACATTTCAATTCTGCTGAACAAGAAAGTAAGTATAGATCCTCTGTTAAATCATTCTTTCAGACTAGGGCCTAAGATATCAGATTGGGATGAAAGAAGGGATATGTATATCAAAGATCATCCACATTCAAATGTTTCTGCAAATGGGAAGCCTAAGATCTTTATGGTTACCGGGTCACAGCCCCAGCCATGCCAGAATCTTGTAGGGGATCATATGTTGGTAAGGGCAAGCAAGAACAAGATAGATTATTGCAGATTGCATAAGCTTGAATTATACTATAATTCTGCCACTTTATCACATCAGTTGCCCTCATGGTGGGTTAAGTTGCCCCTTATCAGGTCCCTCATGATAGCACATCCTGAAGTAGAATGGTTCTGGTGGGTAGATTCTGATGTTGTGTTTACTGACATAACCTTTGATTTGCCTATAGAAAAATATGCAGATTATAATTTTGTTCTTCATGGCTGGGATAGCCTGATCTATGGAGAAAGAAGCTGGACTGGTTTAAACATGGGAATTTTCCTTGTCAGAAATTGCCAGTGGACATTAGATCTCTTTGATACCCTGGCACCTATGGGAGTACAAGGCCACGTTGCTGACAAAATTGGTGTTATTTTAACCCTGTCATTAAAATATAGGCCAACTCATTTTCAGTCTGATGATCAGGGTGCTTTTATATACCTGCTTAATGCAGAGAAGGAAAAGTGGGGAGATAAAGTATACTTGGAGAACTCTTACTACTTAAATGGGTATTGGAAAATTTTGGTAGATAAATTTGAAAGCTATGAACAAAGTGGAGAATCTGGCTATGGTGATGATAGGTGGCCTTTTGTGACTCATTTCACAGGATGCCAGATTTGCAGTGGCAAGATCAATGACATTTATACGCCCGAAGAATGCAGGCATCAGATGGAAAGGGCACTAAACTTGGCTGATAATCAAGTCCTCAAGGCCTATGGGTTCCAACATGTTAGTTTGGAGACAACTGATCTAATACACACTTCAGAACACAGATAGGCCACTGCCACAACTTCATGTCCAATAAGACCTGTGCAAAACAGAGAATTATTAATCGGGCGCGCTGTAGAATAGACAGTTGTAAATTTAACTCTAGTAACAATATTCTTGCAGCAGATATTAACAGTATTCTTGGAGCAGATTCAGCATATAAGACAATGCATGCCAATTCCTGTATATTTCTAAGAAGAAAAGGAAGCATCTGTAATGTGACAGATCTAGCATTAGTTGGCCATTATGTTTGTCATGAATAGGCCAATTGGTTGGCTTTCACCATCTTGGACAAAAGGAAGAGCCCTAAGCAGCTGCTTGAAGAAGACAATGGTACTTGGACTGCACATTGTTGTATTTGCCATAATATAATATAAGGGACAAAGTGCCTTGGGCCCCTGGTGGTGTGACCTGCCAACTTCTTTTATGTCTAATATCCTCATCATATACACCTCTTTTACACTTGCTAATGTGCATGTTTGAAACCAATATTTAATAGTCCAATTTGACCTGTTGACTTATGCTAAAGACTTTATATCCCAATCAATACTCAAACGCGATGTCGGCGCCTATAGATTAGTATCTATCATTAAGCTCTAATTCCCTTCTTTTTTGTTTGTCTGAAAATATTCATTGCACAAAAAGTTCTTAATCCCAATCTATGTATGGATTACTGTTACAAACCCCATGGAAGAGGCCAAATTTGGCTACCATGATGGGTTCCCCACTCCTCGAGCCCCTGGATTCCCCACGCCAGACTCGCGTTGATCCCTTGGATCAATCCTACTGCATAGCGCAGTTCCTAATCGTTCCCAGAACGACTCTCCATGGTCCTCTCTCCTTGAGATTCATGATCTCTTATATAGGGTACCCACTCTTGTGGCATGCCGCCACGTATATGCATGCATGCATGCATGCATGTAGTCTCTTGGCACCTCCTTATGCCACTTGTCCCTTAAACCTCCAATCCTTAGGTTTAATGGTCCTATATGACTTAGGGACCAACATATGTATGTAATGTATGACCTATGCTAGGGCCTAACTTAAGCTCATAACAATTACACTTGCGCCTATAGATTAAAAATTTTCATTAAGCTCTAATTATCTTCCTTCAACGCTAATTCTGAAAATCTTCATTGTACAAAAGTTATTATGTAAGCTTCCACTTGCGCAAGCATGTGTGGTTACCAATAGTTGGTATGATCTTGACTAGATGCTACCTAATGGAGGACCCCTTTCACATACTTCTTTATTAATGTATTTGGGTAAAACAAAATAAGCTTCCTCTTGAAGGGGCATTTTATCTTCCAGTCCTTGTGTAAGAGTTCTTTTTAAGTTTTTGCCTTTTAACCAATAGTGTGGCTACATTCCTATGTACGTGCCCATCTCTGCGCGTCTACTGTGCATATCCTTGCCAATTCTTTGTGCTTCTTAAAAGCAGTGCCTATCTACTGTGCAGATGCTTGTGAATACTTCTTGGACCTCAAAATGTGAATGTATTTTCAAAGATGCTACAAATTCTACATAGGCAGAGTTGATATAAGGTCGTTTTTGGAAGACTTTCCCAGTCAAATTGATATAATTACTAGCATCAAAGACAAGAGATATGTTAAGCATAATACACCTGAAATATACATCTCAAATGTGGAATAATTTATCGTTTATTATTATTATGGCATCGCTCCTTAAGTTCATGACGTAAAAATAAGATAAATAATTCTTCTAAAATGCCTATACATGGGGCCTTCTGATGATGCACATGATAGTTATGACCATATGGGCCATGCAAGTTGATGGTTGTACAAGCTGACCAAAAAAACATTGGACCATCTGTTGTCGTTGAGCTTGAGATTGTACTTGAGCCGAGAACTATGCCTATGGCATTGTATTCCAAAGTCAAGTTCATGTTGCATTATTTTCTCCAAACTTCTCCTGCAGCACCCACCACCCCCTTGTTGTCCAAAAAGAGGTGTGTCTTTTTCTCTTTGTCTTTTTTTTAGTAGGCCTGCCTAAAGGGAGATGCAACAATTTCTGCAATTCTAGCCTGTCCACTTGTTCTGACAGGTCACCTATATTTAACTTCATCTGTTCAATCTTGAAATATTAGAATCAACGGTTTAGGTAGTTAAAAAATAGCCCAAAAACCTGCTTCGAAGCCCTTTTCTCTCTCTCTCTCTCTCCCTTTGTTGCCGAGATGCTGGTAGGTGATGTCGAGCATCTCTACCTTTCGGTTGTGCTACTTCTCTTATCATGAACGTTCTTGGAATTTCCCCGAGCAACGTGCAAATATGGTCAAAGCATCCTTGTTTCCTGCTCATAAAAAACATCAGGTGTCATTGCATGATTTAGCAAGGTTTTATTTCGTCTATAAACACAAGGTGATTTCGTGACGATCTTGAACCTGGACAGCCATTTCAAGGACTTGCATTATGTTGGAAGCAAAGACTATGTTCAAGTTTAACATAAACTGTAAGTGTTTTGCAGCTGATGTGCAACAGGTGGGCATATATCCTAGAATCCTTGCTGTGGTCTAAGATGTCTTCCTCAATTTGTTTGTGCCTTTGAAGCTTTTAATCAAGCTGGAAGGTTGTAAGTAGGACTTTATTTAATTGTTGAGAGTTGAGGATTATTGCATTATGTTGGAAGCAAAGACCATGTTCAAGTTTAAGTATTTTGTAGCTGATGCGCAACATGTGGGCATGTATAATGTCTTTGTCAATTTGTTTGTGCCTTTGAAGCTTTTAATCAAGCTGAAAGGTTATAAGTAGGACCTTATTTAATTCTTGAGAGTTGTGAATTATTGCGCTATGTTGGAAGCAAAGACCATGTTCAAGTTTAACTTTTTATAGTTGATGCGCAACATGTGAGCATGTATGTCCTTGAATTCTTACTATGGTTCAAGATGTCTTGTCAATTTGTTTGTGCCTTTGAAGCAAATAGTAAAGTTAGAAGATTGTAAGTAGGACCTTACTTAATTGTTGAGACTTGAGGATATGTTACATGGCTTCTCTACTTGTTGGGAGCACTCTTAGCATGCCATCTGGTTCTTCATGAATAGTTAGTATTTGTCAAGGTATATTTGTGGCTCGTTCTTAAGCTTGCACCAAAGAGAAAATGCACATTGCATAGTCCATGGTAATCCTATGTGACTTTAGCTTACTAAGTACCTTTCTAAACTAGATACAAGTTTCTTTCTAAATCTTATCATAGGTGGTAGTTTTCTAAGGAAATTTGATCCACAAGACATAGGTGGTGTTGAAGTTCTTTCAAGGTCAATGAATATGGCAATATCACAATTGGTAACAGCCATGTTGGATGACATGGCCAAAGCACTAAGGTGAACTCCTAGGTTTGGTAGACATGCCTGCTCGACTGGCAATTGTTGGGTAAGGTTTCTCAGTCTACATGCCAGTCATTTGTTTATACAGGCTATTTACCTCACTAATCAATAACCATAGCCAGTCATGCCCCTTAAGATCTCTTGTGAATGGTGTCTTTAGCTTGACAAACATTTGTATAAGAGCTACCAAGGAGCATGTCCTGTCTAAGACACACTTGTATAAACGAGTGAATTTGTCTTTCCGGTGACACATCTCTAGCATTCCCACACGTGTGCATTTAGAAGTTGAAAGCCATGTTGTATCTTAGTCGTGTCTTTGTGGTTGTGTTACAACCCCATGGAAGAGGCCAAGTTTATATACCATGAACCCCCTAGGTTCCCCACTCCTGGAGTCCCTTGGACTCCCCACGCCAGACTTGCTTTGATCCCTCGAATCAACCCTACTGCATAGTGCAGTTCCTAATCACTCTCAGAATGATTCTCCATGATATTTCTCCCTTGAGATCCATGATCTCTTATATAGGGTACCCACTCTTGTGGCATGCTGCTACGTTTATGCATGCATGTATGCATATAGCCTCTTGGCACCTCCTTATGCCAATTGTCTCGTAAACCTCTAATATTTAGGTTTAATGGTCCTATATGACCTAGGGACCAACATATATATATATGGCTTATGACCTAGGGCCTAACCTATGTTCGTAACATTCCTCCCCCCTTCAAATCCTTGGTCCCCAAGGATGATGGGAGTATGTGTATTTTGAAACCATTCCCTGGGTCACCCGGTGACTAGGGTTTCACCATCTAGTACATTTTGAAACCCTTTTCCTGGATAACCTCGTGATCATGGTTTCATCTTTTCGTCCCTTTAGAAACACGTTCCCCGGATCATCCTGTGATCATGGTGTCATCCTAGTAATGCTAGTATAAATGTGCATTTGGTCAGATCTGATTGCAAGAAACACAACAAGACAAGTTAAAACTCTAATTTTGAATGAAATGAATGGACAAAAACAGTAACAAATACCTTCATATCCTCCTTACAGAGATTATGTGGAAGTGGGATGGTGGCCTAATCGCCGTCTCTTTTTATGGCCTCTTTTTTCAACGCAGTAATCACTCTTTCCCTTCAAGATGTAATTCATTATATTAAGTAAGACAAAAGGGAAAATAAGAATAAGATTGACTAGGCCGTGTACCTCTTTCCTTTCAACAACTTTCCTGCACTAGAGATGAGCCTCTTCCAGTTCAACTCCTTTTGTTTCGTTATCTCTGGGAACTTCTGTTTCATTTTCTCCTTGAGATCCTCTATTTCCTGTTGATCATAAGCGCCAGGCCACTCTTCGCGACCGTCAGGAGGAAATACGCCATAGTGTCCTGCAAGGCAGTGTAGAAAATGCTTCTCGGGCCATCCCTCCCAGGGAGACCGTCCCTAGAGCATAAAATGGTGGAGTATATTATATAAGGCGCATATGTCTACCGCATACATATATACTTACGGTTCCAAAACAAGCTTCAATGGGTCATCTTCTTCAGAGACACGATGTCTTTGAGATCCAGTATTCTCCACGTCAAGTTGTTCCTCTAATCGATGGCGTCATTGGGTTCTTGAGCCGCCGGACAAATCCAATATCCACGTCGTCCAGATTTGGAACCTCCCGACCCTTCCGACAATCTATTAACTGTTTGCCCCTCCAAGCTGTCTCCACTTCCTCTATTTGATCTAGATCTACATAAGTAAATCAATAAGAATAGGCATCCTTAACATATTGCAAAGCAAAGACGCCTATTGGACATTTACCTATTGAACTCCACCAAGAGACTCGTTCCATACTGGAGGTCTCTGCACGTCTACACTATGTCTACCAGCATCCATGATATTATCCCGACCACGTGGTTGCCGCGATTCGAAGCCGAAGTCTGTACTGTGTCTATGGGAACAATCTGGGACAGACGGATTAGGCGCTGGTATCAGTGGTGCATGTGGCATGGAGTTAAGCCACACTCGCAATGAATCCCGATCGGTGGGTGACATTCCGAGGATGATGTCTTGGGGAACAAAGGGGAGCGGGGGAGTCGGAGCTATAAAAACCATAATAATATCATGCAAGGAATCATTTATCTTAAAGAAAAAAAGAATCTCCTAATAAAGCAGTATTTCGTTAAAAATGGAAAAAAATTGAATTTATGGATCGTTTTACGAAATTACACGGACACACGACAAAAAATGACTTTTTATTAATCATGGTATACAATGAGTTGCGCACCCCAACTAGAGATGCATTAAGTGTCAGCTGCGAACTATTGATTCTTGATGGTCTGTGGAAGCTTCTTCTTGTTGGCTGGAAGCTAGACAAGTCTGTGGTTCTTCTATCTTGTAACCTAGCCAGCCAGGGCACAAGTCGGGGTACTGCAGAAGACATTGCGAAAA
>JAANSK020299513.1:0-10088 GCA_011763485.2 Isoetes engelmannii
AGTGCGAGTCTCATCATGTGTGGTGTGTGTCTGAGAATGTGTCATCTAATCATCATAGGTCCCAGAAGGGATGTTGCTAAAAAGGGTATGACGTTAAACTACTAAATAAATAATAAATAAATATTAATTTTTGTCAATACAATATCAATAAATACTAGAGTGTGTATGGTTCCAAAAATTTTTGGCCCCGAAGGGCCTTGGGAGATTATGTGTACTCACTCCAAAATCTTACAAGAATTAGATGATTTCATAGCTATCTTCTGCAATGAGCAACCCAATTAGATAAGGTGATGTTGCATTGTATGAATATGGTCAATTATGATTGGGGCACCTATGATTTTGAAATATGAAATACAAGTTCGCCTAAGGTTTTGAAATATGAAATACGGGTACAGGTTTGCCTAAGGTTTTGAAATCTAAAATACGGGTACTCGAACCTCAACCAAAATAATTCAATGTCCTAATAAGGAAGGAAGGAAGGAAGGAAGTATATTTTAACGTCCACGGAGGCCAAAGGCCTATGAGACGGCATAGTACAAAGGGGGACCGAAGTCCTGAACCAGAATAGGGACCGAAGTCCTGAACCAGAATAGGGACCGAAGTCCTGAACCAGAATAGGGACTGAAGTCCTTACAAACCAACAAGCTAAACAAAGTAAATCACAGACCTTCAGCAAACGCTCCCTGAACCGTAACCTCTTCACATCTAGGTGTTGAGTACTGGCGCGGGCTTGTGCATGCGCTGAACCTCCACCTGCTGAAGCAAGAAGACAGGCACATCCATCAGGCCCGAGCGCCAGGCGCGCAGGCGCTTAGGGAAGGCGCTCAGGGAAGTCCTTAAACAGAACAACTGAACAAGTAACAGAAGGACCGAAATCCCGGAGCAGCAAACAACGAACTTCTATGCTTTCATGCTTACAGTTTAGTATGTTCCATTATTTCCCTAAGAATACCCAGCCATGGATCTTGAGGCCACTGGTCACGAATGATCGCAACCCCTCCCCTGTAAACCGCCCATTTCTGTTGCGACCTCGCTTCCCGCACTCTGCGAAGCTCCTCCCTCTGGCTACTGAGCTGAGTTAGCGTAAGATCTTCTTGTACAGAGAAACTGGTATTCCGAAGATGGCTGCCATGCTGGAGCACATGTAACCTATCTTGCCATGCCCTGAAACGAACCAAAAGATGGCGTGGCCGGTCTAGCCGTTGTACCCCGACCCTGTGTGCTGCCTCTATTCTGGGACATGCAAGATGCATAGTGTCTATGAAAAAGCGCTCCGCCTCCTCTACATCTGATCCACTGGTAGACTCTGACAATCCTACAATCCGCAAATGCAAAGCTCTGTCCGCTGGTTTCTCATTACGCTCTGGACACCGTGTGTGGGGACTATCCGAAGGGCATGCTGGCTCGGTCTGTGTGGCAGCTCCCGTGTAGGATGCCTCTACTAGCTCTGTCTGTGTAGCAACCTCCGTGTGGGATGGGACCGTAGTCTGAGTGGGCTGTGAACTCAAGATAGAGGAATAGAGCTGTGTCAAATATGCGCACAAGGCAGTTCGGTCAATGAGTACACGGTCTCCTTTAAATTCAACCTGCTTCCAGAAACAATTGATAGCTTCCTGATCTGGCAACCTCATCTCCAATTCTTGCACCCGGAGAAGCTGTTCCTGATGTACAGCCTCAGGTTCGGCCCAGACAATTGCAGATCGTGCCCGTTTCCGGGCCCGATCCCTCTCTATTCTAGCCATAAAACCGGTACTGCTGGAAAGGGCTTCAACAACCGGTACCTGAGTGCGGGATTAGGAGCTGGGGGATGATCTGCTGATAGTACAGGGGGCTGCGGGATGATCTGCTGATAGTACAGGGGGCTGCGAGATGATCTGCTGACAGTATAGGGGCCGATCCGCTGGTGCTGCCGCTTTAGGTTAGCCGCTAGCGCTTTAAGAATGCTTTGACCAAGACAATCAGTGGGCTAATGTGATTGCTTTTTGTATTAAATCTATGTTTTTTTTTATAACAATCCACTTAAGTGTTTTAGGAACATGGTCTATGGTTTCGAGCATGGTCATTTATACATCCATATTAAATCCCCCTGGAACCCCCTATTATTGTGCTACATATTCAGTCTCGAAATTGATAGAACACCCCTTGCTTCAGTGCAGTGGTAGATATGCCCAGGGCAGACCCCTGGGCCTGGGTTTTCGGTCACAACATCAACTACTACATCTACTTCGATGTCCCAGGGGAAACACAAAGGTCTAGGAGTGCTATTGAAAATCCGTTGTCTTCAAATTATGAAACTTCTTTTTCTAGACAGATAGATGTGCACCAAACTGGGGTCAATATCCCACATTTAAAAAGAAAAGTTTCTGAGATTTTGGTTATTGTAGGAGGTGTTGGATTTGTGGACAATCATCTTGTGGACAAGTTGTCGGCCAAGATTCAAGAATGCAAAGGTCACATGAAATAATAAGTTAAAAGAGGAAATTGAAAAGGAGGTGGTTATCGGTGGTGAAAGAGGAGATGGTTATAGAGTGCGGCGGGAAGAACATATCCCCCTTCCATTGATGAACCAATCTAGGGATCTAGTTGTATGATCTATAATATTGCAACCAAAGAGAATATTCCTAATGTGCAGGTATATTTTCTTGTCAATGGAGGTACCCCTAATGATAGTTTTAAGAGCAGTCCAAGAAATCATTCTATTATTCTTATAAAGGTCACCCGTTTGAAGAATATTCTTTGAAGCCCATTTCTTGTAAATCTTGGGATGCCTAATCGCAAGCACATCCAAGTGGTGACCTTTTTACGTCATACCAAATGGCACCATGCCATAGGATAGTTAGATAGGTACCACCACATGGCAGCGACCCATAGCTAAATAATAGTTTTTACCTCATACCAATAGTGGTATCCCATATGGACATATCACGGTCCTCTAAATGTCCAAAGAGAGACTTGAATACAAGCCTCCAAAGTGCCAACCCAAGGGGGGCTAGCCACCACACCTCATGGAAAGGACCATAAAACAACCATTTATTCAAGGTTCCTTCTTTCTAAGAAGAAACTTGGCATGACTGTGAAACTTAACAAATGAGTCAATTTGTTATTGTTGCACGATGCTAAATCACTTAAATCAAGGCCAACGACTTAGTAAGTAAGGACATTCCTGCACACAATGAAGGATTTCTTGAGATATAAAAGACTTCCATGTGGAGGAGCGGGCAAGCGAAGAAAAAAGATTGTGACACATGGAAGGATAGATATGGAGTTTAAGGATGCCAGATCTGAAGACCTGCGCAGAATACGCAATCTGCATCTGGTATTCTGCACAACCTGAGATAAATGCGCAGAATACCAGATGCAGTTTGACAATTGTGTAAAAAGCATCATGTCGAGGAGTAAGGAGTGAGGTTGAGTATGGTGAGGTGTTGAACTTAGACAATGAGTACGAGGAATGTTCCAATGGTCCACATGGGGAGGAGAAAAATATACGAGTGGAGGGAATTTCCTAGTAAGAAAGACGAACCTAGCCGATAAACTAGCCGCAATTAGGGAGTTTCGCACCAACCGACGAGTAAGAGAAGCAGAGAAGATTATTTCCATTGCCGAGAGACCAATTCACCTATGAGATCCAAACACAAAGAGGAGAGACCAATTCACCTATGAGATGCAAATACAAAGAGTTTACGGCACGTCGAGAAACCGAGTGGCCTACGAGATGCAGAGAAAGGAGACCAATTGACCTATGAGATGCAGACAGACGAGGAGTTTATGGCACGTCCGAGAGACCAACTGGCCTATGAGATCCACCGGGACGAAGTGGAGGGCACGAGGGGCCAATGTTGTTCCAACGTTGGGCCAACAACGTTGGGCAACGTATGCATGGGGCAAGGTTTAGGGCAAGAAGTGGCAAAATAAAAGTCATGATTTAAAACAAAAAAAAAAATATTCATCATGATTTAAAAAAGAACAAAAATATTCATCACATGATGCACGCATTTCCCTCTACAAAGCAAGAAGATTATAAAGAGGAGGTTATGAACAGATCCGTTCTCCGGCTTGGCCAGATCCAGATTTCTTCCTTCTTTTTCTTCCTCCTCCACCAAATCCGGCGCTGCCCATCTCAACCGTATTTGTCCTTTGCCCGACCTCTCTCCATAAATTCTCAATTCCCCTCTCGTCCTTCCTGCGCCTTCGCCTTTTGCCTTTGATATCTTTTGCCTTTGATCCATTTCCTTATGATTTTGTTCTCCGGATCTGATTTCTGGGTTTGAATCCCAATTTTTTCTGAAGAATTCGTTCTTTCTTGGTAACCCGATCTCTGTTTTGCGATTCTTAGGTTCAAATTTGAGGATCTAAATCAAGTTTGGGGCTAAATGTCTCTGCATACAGCCATGTGCAACGGAACAGCAGACCAGAAATGGACTCCTCGCAATATTCTCATTACCGGAGCAGCTGGATTCATAGCATCTCATGTTACAAATCGCCTGATCCGATTATACCCGCATTACAAAATTGTAGTGCTGGACAAGCTGGATTACTGCTCCAGTCTCAAGAATCTCCTCCCATCAAAGGGATCGCCAAATTTCAAGTTCGTCAAGGGCGACATAGCCAGTCCAGATCTGGTAAATTATCTTCTCATTACAGAGTCCATTGATACGATTATGCATTTTGCTGCACAAACCCATGTCGACAATTCCTTCGGTAATAGTTTCGAATTTACCAAGAACAATATCTACGGCACCCATGTGCTGTTAGAAGCCTGCAAAGTAGCAGGAACCATTAAAAGGTTCATCCACGTGAGCACGGATGAGGTCTATGGCGAAACGGAAGCAGACGCCATAGTCGGGAACCACGAGGCCTCGCAATTGTTGCCGACAAATCCGTATTCTGCGACAAAGGCAGGGGCCGAGATGCTGGTTATGGCTTATGGCAGATCATATGGCCTGCCCGTCATCACAACAAGAGGCAACAACGTTTATGGCCCAAATCAGTTTCCCGAGAAGCTGATCCCTAAGCTAATTCTTCTTGCAATGCAGGGCAGACCTCTTCCGATCCATGGAGATGGCAGCAATGTAAGGAGTTATCTTTTCTGTGAAGATGTTGCTGAAGCTTTTGATGTTGTTCTTCACAAAGGAGAAGTAGGCCATGTTTATAACATTGGTACCAAGAAGGAGAGGCGTGTCCTGGATGTGGCAAAGGATGTCTGCAAGCTTTTTGATCTAGATGCAGAGGTAGCTATTCAGTTCGTTGATAACAGACCCTTCAATGACCAGAGGTATTTTCTAGATGATAAGAAACTTAAGAAATTGGGTTGGATTGAAAAGACCACATGGGAAGAAGGGCTTAGAAAAACTAGAGAATGGTATGTTAGTAATCCTGGCTGGTGGGGTGATGTTTCTGGTGCTCTTTTGCCTCATCCTCGTATGCTTACCATGACTGGAGAAAGGCCTGCAAATGAAGATGAAAGAATGATCCGTGCTAACAAAATCTCACAAAATGGAGGCATTAATGGATCTCTGAATGGTGCCATAAATGGTGGCATGATCATTCCTTCAAAATCTGCAGCAGCAAATAAAGAATCAAATATGAAAGTCTTGATCTATGGTAGAACTGGCTGGATTGGAGGACTTCTTGGTAAGATCTGCAAAGAAAAGGGCATTTCTTATGATTATGCCAATGGGAGGCTGGAAAATAGATCTCAGATCGAGCTAGATATTACAAGTTTCAAGCCTACTCATGTTTTCAATGCAGCTGGTGTTACTGGCAGACCTAATGTGGATTGGTGTGAGTCTCACAAGGTTGAGACTATTAGGGCCAATGTTGTTGGCACTCTTACCTTGGCTGATGTTTGCAAACAGAATGGTGTCTTGATGATGAATTTTGCAACTGGCTGCATCTTTGAATATGATCAGGATCACGTCCTTGGCAGCGGCTTCGGATACAAGGAAGAAGATACTCCCAATTTCACTGGCTCTTACTACTCCAAGACTAAAGCTATGGTAAGACTAAGAAACATATAGCCTGTTTTCTCTTTTTTATTTCTTGTTTTTCGGATCTACTTTAGTAGTCTGCTTTATTCAGAGATTCATATAAGAAAGAAAGCAGAAAAATAATATTAGTTTAATTCGTGCATCTGATTTATTATTAAACATGCAATCTAGCCCAGAATTTGGACATAGTTTCATCTGACTGCCTGAAATTTGCCAGCCTGATCTCTCTATAATACTGATTCAGGTTGAAATACACATTCAATTTCTGCTTTTATTTCTTTAATTAATTGCTAGAATTGCTTATGTCAATCTCTGAAAGCCAATGCTGCTTCTTATGTTTGGAATGACTAATGCTTTATCCTCTTGTTTGGATATTCATTCCAATATTGTTGATGTTGCAAAGGTGGAGGAGCTTCTCAAATGCTATGATAACGTCTGCACTCTTCGAGTACGCATGCCAATTTCCTCAGACCTGCAAAATCCACGCAATTTCATTACTAAGATTTCCCGATATTCCAAGGTTGTCAACATTCCAAACAGCATGACAGTTCTGGATGAGCTGCTTCCCATTGCTGTTGAAATGGCAAAGCGGAACTGTACAGGAATATGGAATTTCACAAATCCAGGCACCATTTCACATAATCAAATTTTGGAGCTGTACAGGGATTACATTGATCCCAACTTTAGCTGGAGCAATTTCACACTTGAAGAACAGGCAAAAGTGATCGTTGCTCCTCGCAGCAATAATGAAATGGATGCTACAAAACTCAACAAGGAATTTCCCCACATGTTATCTATAAGGGATTCCTTAATTAAGTTCGTGTTTGAACCAAACAGAACTTGCAAGGTTACCAAAGCTTGAGTCCATCACTGAGGAATTCTGAAGGCCATATGACATCTTGACAAAGATTGCCACTCTTTCTGGGTTACCACTCATCATAGTGATTCAATATAGATAGAATAATTTTTTCTCAGTCTACCGAAAGAATGCTTGATCATATTCATTTAAATGCAGATGACATACCTACTTGTTACAGCAGCCATTAAAATTGTTTTAATGAAAAAGCGTTTTTCAATCGTTCCTTTGTATCTTGTAACTTTCAATGACTAGAAATAAAAACATACCTGGAGACAGAATCACCCTGCAACAGTAAGAAAGACGAATCTCTTCGAAGAAAAAATTTAGGAACCCTAATAATAATCTTCGTTACTTCGTATATCCTCACGTGTGTGGATTTTGTGACCAAACGGTAGCAATCTTTTTGTCAAATATCAAACTTATGACATGGCTTTCGAATTTCCTTAGTAATGAACTCAAACTTTGCTAACCTTGCAAGAAATAATCTCCGATATTTCATTTTTTATCGCAAATAAAACCCTTTTATTTGCACGGCGACTTTTATTTGCACCTTTTATTTGCCTTTTATTTGCTCCTTTTATTTGCCTTTTATTTGCACCTTTTATTTCTCATGCCCCATGTTCATTTTGTCTACCAACATGCTCTCGTTTTTTGCCTGAGAGTGATTTATCTGATGCCACGTGGCATCCCCCTGGATTCTGGAATGGAAAAGGGAAGCCGATTTCGTGCACATTTCTTTTCACAGCCTATAGCCGGTTCTCATCGCCGCCATAGTCGTTTCTTTATAGGTGCAGAAACAGGGGTTTGGTGGGTTCGTTTCCGGCCAGAGCCTCACTCAGAGCTTCCTTTGCAGCAGCGGCCAGCAAAGATTAGAGCAAAAATCATCCGTCTTGAGCAGGGGCTGAGCAAGAAGCTTGTTCCGGCAAAGCAAGAAGCATGGCATTAGTCTGCTTCTGGGGCAGAACTGTCTGCTTCTGGAAAAACAAACATCATATTAGTGCTTTAAATCTTTGCCTTTCTGCTATGAGCTTTAGAATCTGCAATCGCTGCATGGATCTTGCTTGCTCCTCATTCTCCCGTTTAGCTTCTTGCTTCCACTCTGTTGCTACCGCTCTTGAACCTTTGCCGCATCTGAAGAACAGGGGCTGAAACCATGAAGCCCCTTGAAGCCGCCGGATCTGAAGCTTTAAGGGTCCTTGAAGCTGGATCTTGAAGCCTTTTGCCTTCGCCCAACCTCTGCCTCTGCTGGTGCCATAGCTCGACCTCTGATCAGAATACAAAACAGGGGAAAAAAAAGTTGTCGAGCCAGTTTCCATGTTGTGTGGGCATGGAATGTGGTCGCACTTTTCGGTGGGACCGGTGACCCGCTCCCCGCTCCCGCCGGTCGCGGGCTTGAGATCTTGTGCAAGCCCTTGCTTAGGCGGGAAATCGGCATACTCCAAGCATATTCTAAAATATTCCATGAGACTGATCTAAACCGGCTATAGACGTCATTCTGTCCGTCGACCTAGTTCGTGGCCGAACTCTGTCATTACTGTTCGAACCGTTAGACGGGGACAGTTTAAAGGGTAAGAAGGTTTGGCACGATGCACGACAATGGAGATGATCCAGAACCTGAGCAGCAAGCAGACGATTATATGATTTGTAGCACCGATTTGAAACTTGGGCATCAGTCAAATTATTTTGCATTCTCAGCATATCTGAGTTCGAGGGGGAGGGCAAACCTCAAATCCAGATATGGGAAAATTAAATTTCAGGTAAATTCTTTCCTCCCATACCCTAGTTTAAATCCTGTACTTCTTCAACTCGGTTGTTACTGTATGGATTAATGCCGGCTTTTTTTGTTATAGCCTGGTTAGGACAATACCCAACAAAATGCCAAATGCCGGAACTAGGGACACGAGCAGTGCAAAGATTTGACTAATTGATCTGGGAGGCAGTGAAACCTTTTGAAGAGTAAAGCTTGGGGAAAAACTCTAGAAGAGGGCGAAGCCATTAGCATTTCTTTATCTGCTCTTGCTGGGCAGAGGGCAAAAAACCGTCTGTTGTGGAGTAGCTGTGGGTTCAAGGGCTCTTGAATCGCACCATGTGTGGCACCCTTGCTTGATATGCAGCTTTGCTTGAAGGAGTTCAAGCATATAATAGACTATATAGTTATTTATAGGTTTTTTTAATCTGCTGTGTTTCATAGCTTGTAAGTCATGTGGTTAAGTTCTTGCTTTTAATTGCTTTGAGAAATTGCAGGTATTCCATGAGAAGCTGCAAAGAACACAAATATCAGAATGGTGGTCCCTAGGATACCAAGTTTATGAATCTTACTTTCACCTTTTCAAATAACTAGACCATTTAATTCTAGATTGGGTATCTATGAAGTATATGAAAGCTTGTGCTGATTTACATATGTTAGCATATTGAAAAACAAGTAAGAAAAATGTGGAGCTGCAAAACCTGGTCACCTCTTTTTATTATATCGATGGTCCTTATTATTTAGCTAATGCACTACTACAGAAACAGTGTATAGCGACGTCAATAGCGACGTCCAATCGACGTATCAAAGACGTTGGACGTCGCATGTAAACGTCGTAAACACGTTGCACGGACGTAGCAAATGACGTCGCCTAGGATTCGTCGCCGCGCGACGTCGCGTCGTAGGTGAAACGTGATTTGCGACGTCAATGACGTCGTTGTAACGTCCTCAATACGTCGCACTTACGTCGTTGGCACGTCGCACATAAGACGTCGTTTACGACGTAATTTGCGACGTGTATACAACGTCTGGAACGTTGGCATGACGTCCTTAATACGTTGGAGTTACGTCGTTAGCACGTTGCTTTCACGTCGAACATGCAACATCGTTTGTAACGTATTGTGCAACGTGTTTGCAATGTCCAAGACGTCGCTGGCACGTCGCACATGAGACATCGTTTACGACGTAATTTGCGACGTGTATACAACGTCTGGAAAGTTGGCGTGACGTCCCTAATACGTTGGAGTTACGACACATGAGACATCGTTTACGACGTAATTTGCGACGTGTATACAACGTCTGGAAAGTTGGCGTGACGTCCCTAATACGTTGGAGTTACGTCGTTAACACGTTGCTTTCATGTCGAACATGCAATATCATTTGTAACGTATCGTGCGACGTGTTTACAACGTCCGAGAGAAAGAGAAAACATTGTTAACCATGGAATCATTTGGTTAACAAGAGAAAGAGAAAGCATTGTTAACCATGGAAT
>JAANSK020299524.1:0-10088 GCA_011763485.2 Isoetes engelmannii
CAAGCAGACCTCCGCGCTTCGCGCGTCGGCCTGCTTTCCCCTCCGGAATCAAGCCCAGAGGGGCTTTCCCTTATCCAGAAAGACTGTTTAGCCACTGTTTCATCATTCAGAGGATGGGAGGGAGGTGTACAAAGACTCATCATATATCTACAATAATAAATACACAATAAAAGAGTAAGAGAGAAAGACCTCAAGTACAGTTGACAAATAATCTTGAACAGATGGGACCTTGACCACTGCAGACTCAATGTAGATCTGTTACAGGAGTGTTAATGACTTGAAGTAAAATGTAATGAGTCAATAGTGTCACCACATAGACCTTGTTGATTAGCTGCTTTTCGGCAAAGACAAGCTGGTCTATATTGGTGTTGTCACCTGCAGATGACTTGATATTCCTCTTAATGGACTCCAACTGCAACATACGCATGATAGGCATATCATTTTTTGAAAAGAAATTTGGAGAAAAATTGCAGAATAATAATAACCTCTGCAAAAAGAGCTGCAATCTGTTTGGCATCCTTACTATCAAGTGTGAGCAATATCTGCAAAGAAATATAAAATCAACCACGGCCAGACAAGCTACTCCATTGGGCTTATGAACATCGAACAGCATCGATAAATAAATTTATGAATAAGGTAATGTGTGCAGCATCTGTCGCAGTTGTTCTTCATGCTATTGCAGATGCTATATTTTGACACATAATATTGCACCAATATTAAAAATGCTATTCCAAGTATGATAATATAGCTTGAATACAAAGTTAACTATGTATACTATGCTCCTCTATCTCGTGAAGCAAGGAAAAATGGAAATGCAGGACCTTTGGAAGTCATGTATGCTGCAGAGTGAAGATATGAAAATATTTGAGATGCAAAACTACCATATGCACCATGAAATCTGGCAGTTGATTGGAGCGCCAAAGCAAGCAAAGGCAAAAGCAGCTGGTCAACAAAAATGCTTTTCTATGCACCACTCAGGAAGTGGAAGTATTTGCTCTGCTCAGATTCTCAAGATCATGAGCATAATGTAGATAGCACTATTGTCCCTTACATATATACCAAATACGCTGTAATATCTCATCCAGTCTTTCAAACCCTTCTTTCAGAAGAGGAGCAAAAATATAACGATCTCTACCTGTTGACGACGTTTCTGCGGGAGTTCCTTAAGTACTTCTCTCTTTAACCTCCGGATCATAACAGTTGCTTTCATTAAGGCATGTAGTTCTTCACGGTTACTACAACCCTGGAAAACTCCGAAAAAACCCTGCAATTACAAGACACCTTAGTAGCTCAAAATTGCGCTTCTGTCAGTTAGGCAGGAGAGTCATTATAATTCTGTTTTCCCCCTTTATATCCCTCTCCCTTGTTTCTAGTGACCCAAAGGTGCACACTAAGCCTACCCCAGAGCAATAACGATGACCATATTCTTGGACGCTCCGATAAACAGATGGATGTAGAGCTTCAAGCTGTAAAAAACATGGAATATGTTAATGGTCCATAAATACTCATATTTAAAGGTCTATTCCCATGCCAACTTGAAACTTTTCATTTCAACAGTATGTAACAACTACAAAGTATGGCAAAATATAATGAATCAAGCGTGAATATAATTATCTTATACTGGCAAAAAAGAGCTTTTAACACAGTACCTGCTTATAAAGTTCTATTGGGCGCGATAAAGCTGGCGTTCCCGTCAGAAGAACAGCATATTGAGCTTTCTGGATTCAAAAAACAAAAAATACTATAGTAAATACTTACCAGACACACCACAACCCAACCCACAAAACAATGGAAGTGTTTATTACATGTTCCAGGTCTATAAAATGAGCAATCACAACATTGACTGAATCAGCTCTCTACTTTTATATCCTTAACACACTCTAATATACCCATCTGCATCTAAATAATGATCTATCGAATCTAACTGTGATGAGATATTTAATCCTCCAATCCATTTTCTGCACAACTGCGCTTCAATTTTTAATTGGCTGAAAATTTTGCTCAAACTTCCATTGGCATAAATGCGCTGACTTCACGTCTCTTTTCCAGCAATTCTTCTGCATATTTCTTGCAAATTATGAAAATGCCTTTCCTGTCTTATTCACTTCAAACTCCAGGAAATGATTGAGCATGCCCACATTTATTTATCAGGCTGTTATCAACTCCAAGCACGCAGTTTGCTCTTTTCCAGCCTAATCAAATGTTCACGTGCCCCTGTGTTCTGCTACCATGTTCAGTGTATGAGACTAAGCAGAACACATAGAAGGCAAGAAACAGGAAAGGACTTCAAGAACAAACAATAGAATGACGTAGGAAAATTCGAACTCCACTAACGTCTATTCTAGTCTAGTAATAAGGTCCTAGCAACTTATGTGCCACGTTATCCATCCAAGCCTAAAGTAACATGTGTTGATGTGGCTTCCAACTGATCCAATTGCCACAAATCTGGCTTATGATACATTTTGACAAGTAGTTCCAAGGTTTTACCCTTTTATGCCCTTATGGGCTGCACCTCAGAAGGCCTCACCAAGCACCAAATCAATGGTGCATTGGATGAAATCCATGATCCCCAATCAGTCTACACTGATCTGGCCCAACTGCTAGGGGTAAAAGGCAACTTACGTCAGTTTGATTACCAAACCGCAACCTTTATCATCAGATCATACGGCTTTGATTAAGAAATCTGTCTAAGTTCCCCGGACTTAGGTAAACTGCGAAGGAAAGTGAATGGACTCACCACCCAAACCTTAGATTCACCCAAAGCAGAGAGCTAGCTCGAGCAAGCCAAGAACTGCTATCAGTTAATGATGCCTCTCCATAGGCAACCTCTCATTGTATAGGCAGGCAGCTAGCTTCCTTTTCAACTTTCTTTCTGCCTATCCTATCATCTTTTGGCCAAAAGAGGACATATGAAGGTCAGCATACGATCGTGGTCATGAATTCCAATACATATGACGCATCAGGGCAAATACATCCCAATACCATGTCTGTCAGAGACATACCCCTTCATCAGGCCAGTGTAAATGTCCATTAGCCCAGCTAATGTCTCCTGGGGGGGCAAGGCACCTCCAGGACTGAATCCCCAGAATCCCACTATGCACAAGGCCATCAACCTACTCATTAGGTCCCTGATCTATCTATACAGATCACATATCCAGGGATCTTGTTACTTATATGATATTTAGCTCATATCCATAACAGCTCACGGTGTAAGAAACAAGCGTCCACAGTTGGAACGCCTAGCATTGAAACACCCACCAGCTTCCAAAGATCGATACTCGAGAAGCATTGTTTCGACCCTATGGTGTACTTCTTTTGTTTTCTTTAAATTCCAATTCATTGTTTACTAACAATGCTGTTTGCAGAACCCAATCCCAATCAATGCCAGTCACACCCTTTTGAAACAACCTTGCCAAGACCCCAACACAGGAGACCCCATCTATCGATGACCCAATCCATGGATCCAAAACTCGTTCGCATCTGACCATTGACCTACATCTATCACAGGCTTCTCTGCCATCATCCTAAATAGAAACAACGATCTCTCAGTGAAAGCACCACTGTAGCAAGTAAAATCAAGCTAACCACATAGGGCAAGAAAGGCCACAGAAGGCTTCCTCCTTATACGGCTGTTTTACCCTTGTATGCCCTTACGGGCTATACCTCAGAAGGCCTCACGAAGCCACAAATCCATGGTGCATTGGATTAAATCCATGGTGCATTGGATTAAATCCATGATCCCTGATCACTCTACACTGATCTGGCCCAACTGCTACAGATTCCAGCTCAAAATCATAACATTCTTCTTCAGTGAAGAGCAGGGCACAATGGCTGCTGTCCTGTACGTACTGCTGTCATATAACTGCAGGTCTTCAGGCCACTTCATGGGATGTAGACAACGTTGTCAGTTACGTCCTTTTCTCCAGCTGTATTTTCGGCCGCCTTGCAGCATTTTGTAATATATATTGTCCTGACTCACATGGTTCCAACAAGTTTTTTGTCCTCCTTTTGACCTCCCATAAGAGTATATATTAGACCTATTTCAACCTTATTTATTCTAAACATGCACATAGGCTTTGCATCCAACATTCAGATGTTTCTCTGTTAAGCAATATAGCAGAGGGCAGTTACAACTGATTCAATTCAGATATTATGCTGCGTCTTCCACTGACCCAGCAGACAATTTGCCATTTCACACTATTGCTTCTCCCTATTCCTGCCATACAACAAATAAATCTTTCCTTTCATGCAGCTAAGTTCGTAAGATGCTCGCATCTTAAGATAAGATGCTTAGATGTAGATGTGTCCGCATCGACACCCGCATCTATATAAGATGTGTCACATGTTTTTTTTCAATTTTTTTTTTTTTTTCTAAATACCTTTGCCTAGGTCTCCTGTTCCTTTTGAGCCAAAAAATATTGCAGTTTGGAGCTTCTTTCTCTTTCCTGTAACCTATTTCCTCTTTTCTGTCTCTGTTTGGAAGATGGAGCTTCATTTCGGCAGCAAAAAATCGATTGCAGGACATCGAAAGCAGAGGGTTTGGTTGTAGGAAACCTTCAAGGCTAGGTTCGGCAGGTTTGCAGCTGCAAATCAATGCCCTGCTACAACAATGAGACAAGCAATTGATTCTGTAACAGCAGCAGTACAGAGTTACAGAAACCTATAGATGGCAGAGGAAATTGATATAGACAGGAATTTGGTACATAGACTGGTGGTGGAGGAAATCAACGTGCCTGGCTGCTATGGATTTAGAGTATTTTCAACAGTTTTAATTTTTTTTATAAACGCATCTTAAATTGTAGATGCTTCGATGCTTTAGATGCTTACGAGTCGCATCTAACGCATCTCTCTTAAGATATTCTTGGCATCGACATGGCTGTTTTCTTATCTCTATGGCATAGCTTATAATTCTCCTTCTTGATGGCCACCATTGGATTAATCGCCTGGGCCTTGGGTCTCGTGGTAACACACGTGTCCTAGCACAGCTATGTCTCGAGTTCAAGACCTCCCAAAGTTGCGCTATGTATAGTTCCGTCCCATGGACCTAGGTGGTCTCCACGGATGTTAAAACAATATCTATCTATAAATTGCTAAGGCAGAACCATCCCCAGCGCGACTTCGTCCTGAAGCATATTACCAGCTTCATACACGTATATTGTATGCTCTTTGCAGCTTGAGGACTAACTTTAAGTCCTTAATGTTCTTCTTCATCAGACAAAATTCGTCATTGCAGTTGCAGTTTCAGTCCTTGCCTTTGTGACATCCCTGTCTCTGCTGGACCCCTACCTCTGGAGGATCCATATTCGCCTGCTCTTGATCTTTGACAATGATCCTAAAGCCTCCTGTCTTAATGCTGCAGCAGTTTCTTTAAAGGTTGGCTGGCTTTCAGCTCCACCTCCATATTGACGGAGATCCCAAGTTCAAACCCATATACTATGAAATCTGAATGGTCTCATTGCGCCAACCAACATTGTAGCAAGCGAATGTTTAGCACTAGGTTTATGAAACCAGAATGAGCATTCTCAAGCAGAAAGAATCAGCTATGTCAGGAAGAAAAATGGGTGGTGATAGCCTTTTTCTTTGAACCAAATATGGCATCCTCCAAGGTGAAAAAAATAGGGAGGAACCAAAATCAAATCCAATGAAGAATGGGAGGGCTGTATAGAAGCAAGACAGCAGCATCAAAAATCTTCTGAAAGGACAACTCTCCTCAGGGTCCAATATCATAAGACAATGTATGAGCGGACACCTCATATTTTTTCTTATTGCAATTTGTTTTCCTTGCTAACCTATTTTTGCTCACTTGTTGGCCTGTGCTTGGTTATATACATGAAGTCCATGGATAATAAAATTTAGGAGGGAAACTCTCTCTTTACGATATACTGCATTAGGCAGGAGGAAATTGCCCTTTGGATTCCGAACCATATAACAAAGGACGCATCTTTTTCATGGATGCCTTGTGCAGTAAACCTTAATCTCCATAAGGGATAATCCTGAATGACTCATATTATTTAATGGGAACTTAGAGAACATGTGATGTGAACATAGTCATACGAATATGCCTAAAAATCAAGGAAAAGAAAATCAATAACAATGATAAAAACCTGGATTAACGGGACACAAGCATTTGTACGTTTGGCTTGTGCATTCTTCAAGTAGTGAGACTCATCTGCTATAACCATCTGATGCAGAGGACTGCTTCAGTTTACCGGCAATATTTATTTGAAAATATTGAACAGAAAAAAGCAATATACTCAATTATCACAATGTAAGCCATTTATAACAGATCAGGACTAAGATTTTATGTGTCTCCTAGGCATCAGAATAGGTGCAGGAAGACTTCACCTTAAAATCAGCATGTGCTAAAGCCATTTATAATACGTCAGGACTAAGATTTTATGGTATCCTCTAGGCAAGAAAATAGGTGCAGGAGGACTTCACCTTAAAATCAGCATGCGCAATATCATCCAATATTTTGGAAACAATATCATATGATATGATGTTAAAACTTCCATCGAGATTTATTTTCTGCTTCGGATGGACTAGTTTAAAACCTTCCTTATTTGCTCCTGCACTTTGTGACAAGACAACCTGTTGGAACAAATTGGGTCTTTTAATGAAAGATAAATAAGCTGTTGTCACATTCAACAAAGACAATAGCGCAAAAATTTGCATTTAGTGCATGAGCTAATTAAGATAGGTTCAAACCGTTATATCTCTGGCGTCTAGCCTCAGCCAAGACTTCAACATCTGCAAATACCAGGTGAACTGGATAGAACTAAATGATGAAAGTGACATGTATGTGGATTGATTAACCATCAAAAATTTATTATCAAAGAAGCAGATGCACAGTGAGCACAATTAGAGTAACCAATATAAATGCTCCTATATGGCCTTTCCTTCGGTTCATACAACTTGCAGAAGGTTAAATAATGCTTAGACGACAAAAAGAGGAGACGCCACAACGATTTCCTTATGCAACAATAACTGTGGCAGAAATTTGCAAAATACTTAAACATCTTAAGTGCCTCATGACCATGAAGATGATTTAGTTTCTAAATGCCAACAAGATACTTTTTAAAGTGGGGCACAAGTCACACATGTGCCAACATTCACCAATGAGCAGGAAAAAACTAGGTAAGTTCCCAAGCTTTTTTTAAACAAAACGAAAAATATCTTACCGCGGCCCAATTTAGTCGTAATGATGATGGAACAATGACTAAAACCGGCCAGCTTTCCTCAAAGCAAGTAGCTATAGCGATCGCCTGTAACATCACAAGAAGTATGAAAAGGTGATCTTCTGGGGAGATTTTGATTCAGAATTAAGGATAATGTTTCTCTCCCACTGAAGACTCCCCCCATCTATACTTAATATTTTTGAGATCATGAACTTCACTATTGGTTTTATTTCTTCAGTTGCAAAATGTATAGAACATTAGCTTCTTCCATATAGATACCGTTCAATGTTAAAGATGTACCTGCAAGGTTTTTCCAAGACCCATCTCATCTGCAATAAGGACGCGACCTCCATGCTTAAGTGCAAACCTAAGATGGCCTGTTCATATCAGATGCTGCTTAACCCATAAACGGTTTATCATGCTTCAGCTTCCAAATTATGTGAACCATTCCATGCGGAAAGAAAAAATACCTCAGACGGAATTAACTATCATCAGCATTAAAAATTCATCATAATCAACAAAATACAATGGAATGGAGGAAACAAACAAACACAGCCAGCTTTTTAAGCAAGCATTACGAGAATTTTATTTTTCCTTCCGCTAATAACAAAATAATGTGCATCATTAGAACAGTTCTCACCTTACACCGTCACGTTGGAAGGGCATCAGCTGCATCTCCAAATCAGATGGAATACGATTATACTTTTCTATATTATACAAGATGGGTCAATAAGGTGTCCTAGACAAACAAAGAAACTCAACATAATTTGCACAAACTGCACAGAAAACACAGACACAAGTGCGTGCACAGACATACCTGCACCAACACACCCCATACACTACCAAACAGTCAAATCCAACGGATGCCATGCCTTGTGAAAATGAATAATGATTAAAAGACAAGACGGAAAATTGTTATTGTTGCAACATATGGAAGGGAGACATATAAAGAATGACCCAAGGGTTCATAATATGTTGAGCATAAGTATGGCAACAGAGTTCTTAGTTGCAAGCAGATTGTTAGTATTGTGATAAATATGATAATGGGTCCATGGTGATCGATGATAGAGCACTTGGTATGAATTATGGGACCTTCATCATTTGCTTTGATGCAGGTTTTGCTTTTGACATAAAATATATGGGTGTTTGTTAGATATGATGAAAACAGATCCTAATGCAAGAATCAACTTACAAAAGTTTTAAACCAATGTACTCATAATCAATACATCATGAGTGCCAAAGCAAAATATGTCTAGTACCCTCATAATTGGGGAGGGAAGCTGAATATTTCAACGCCCGTGCAACCAGCGGTTCCAAATGTTCTATCTGCAATATGTAAGAATATATAACACTTAAAAGGGTTGAAAAACAGTGAACCTTAAACATGTTAATCAAAATTGCAATCATTCACAGGAACCACTTCCTGCTTCAACAGATATATCTGATATGTCAGGTGCCACTCATGCAAAAGAAAATCCAAATATTGTTTGTTTTGCAGACCAAGGGTGAAATGAAGAGTTGGGAAAAAACATCTCTAATGAACATGGATTACATCATGGCTTTTACATCAAGGCTTTTAGACATGGGAATTACTATTTCATCGTGTTCATCACAAATTCAACCATAGGTACATCTTCTGGAGATAATTTCACTTACAGTCACATGAGCATCGTGTAATATCCTCTCTGCTTCAACCAAATGTTCAAATGGAAACATCCATGACCTAAACGAGATAGACGAATCTTAACAAATTGATGAAAGCTAACACAAATCCAACACCATGTAAAAGACTATAAAATGAAATCGGCAAAGAACAATTCGAATTGCAAAATCCATGAATCATCATACAATAGACATCATGTATGCTGACAAGTCGATGGACGTGAACATGGAATATGGCATGCTGAGCTGACTTGCCATATCTAGATGTATTGCTGTCTACAATGATGAGTTATATGCTGACATGTCGACAATAACATGTCAAGCTGAAGATATGTCCACTGTTACAGAGAGCCGCAGTCACACATTAGTAGTTAGTTACTGTTGCATTGTATCTGCTCCTTAACTGATTGATTACATGATTGCATCTCATTCCTGCCCAATTTATGGAGCGCGAATTTAGGTAGCTGATTTGCTGGCTGATTAATGGCCTCTTTCAAATACCTCCTGATCAAAAGTAAGCTTTCTGTGCCTCATGATATATTGCTTGTTGACTTTAATGTTAAATCCCCACAGCTTAAAGTGGCTGTCCAAGCAGTGTCAATATGCATTATGCATACGCTATGCGACTTTATGAACACGCAGATCCCTTCGCTGGCTTATGTCTCATCGAATGTCTTGGGTAATCAGGGCAAAGCATGTCGGTTTTCAGAAACAGCCAATTTGATTCTTTGGGTTTTCCAATGGATAAAAATCCTTTTCGACAGAACTTGGCAGTGCCTAACTGGACTGGCTAGCAGGTTAATCAGCTTATAAGACATGATTTGGTTGATCTCGAAGAGAAAATTCTACAAAGAGATGTTTTTGAATATTTCAGCTGATGGCTTTATCCTAAGACGTCTATCTAGATATCGTTTTCCAGACAACGTAAGTCTTCAATGTCAACGTCAGTCGGAAATTGAACTTGGACGGGTTACGCTAAACAGGTCAATTCCGAGGTGCATGTTATGTGATCTAGGCATGGTGGAGTCTGAGGAACACTTCAACTAGGCACGGTGCAGCTCATGAAGTTTTGATCACAGAAATGTGTATCTTCATGTGTTCATGAACTTGCTCAAAAACAACAGAGCGCCCTCAAATGACAGCAGCCCAAAGAGGCCCAAGGTAAACAGAGATAAACGGAAGTCTAGTCCCCTTCCTGGACCTTCTAATCCGGTCCCAAGAGGAGTAACCATGAAAGCGTCAAGGAGA
>JAANSK020299535.1:0-10087 GCA_011763485.2 Isoetes engelmannii
GCGTCCGCGCCATTTTCCGACAACTTTTCGATCACCAAAAGTTATTTTCGCGTATAAAATGCGTTTTTTTCGAAAAAGGCCTACGTATAAAACGTTTCATACGTTTTTCGTATGATACGTATCATACTTCAACCCTATCCTTGACAATTGGTAGTACCGAATCAGCCACTGCATCTTGCTGAGCACCGATACGATGGAAACTCTTGGATCGTATCTTCAGGAGGTCATGGACGAGAGGCGTCGGCTCTGCCCTTCTGGCTTATGATAGCATCTCCGTGCCCAGTATACCAGCAATGCTGCCACGTTTTTTCTCCCGAAAACACCTCAGGGCGGAGGTTTTTTCATCCGGACCCGTAATGCGCTTGTTGTTTCTCTCTATATGGTCCCATAGGCCAATTGGTCTCCGTGGACTATAAAAATGTTACTCTATTCTATTCTATTCTATTCTATTCTATTAAAGTAAGCTTTAGAATCTGTAAGTGACTACACCTCCCTCGAATTGTAAGAGGATACCAAGCCATAGCAAATTATATATTGCAAAAAAATAGCAATTTATATAAAACTAACCAAAACTTATCTCGAGGCCTCATCTTAGAGAAATTTAGAAATGAAGCAGAGTAGCACCATCCTTAATGGAGCACGCCATATAGATTGAATGACGATGGCGAGGAAGTGACAAAGACTTTTCCATGGCATTGCGAATTTGTTTTACAATTTGTGCATTTGCAACACCTTTTGGGTTGTAGAGTGCGAGGCTAAGTGGTGATTGGCCCGCCTTATTTTCAACAAACACATCAGCATCTGGCTCCATGAGTAGTGTATACAAGACTTCCAGAGTCTTTCTTCTAGCAGCCTAATGGAGAGCAGTGTTTTCATTTGCATCAGCCTTAGCCAGTGATGCCCCCTTCTTAAGCAATCATTCCATGGTCTTGGTTTCCCCATTCCATGACGCATAGTGCAAGGCAGTGCAAGGTTGTTCTTCCTTCTTTATTTGTATGATCTAGGTCATCACCTATAAACTCCTCCATCACCTCGATACTTCTGCATCTAGCAGCAAAATGGAAGGGAGTTGCACCATAAATGTCAGCATTCTTTTTAACGAAAAATCTGGTGCATCTCCCTTCTCTGCAACATCATACAGGGTCTTTAATAGAAATCTTACAACCTCTAATGCTCCCTTCCCTGAAAAAATGGGTTCTTTCCTTCTTATTTATCAATTGCCTATCATCCACATGCATTGTCATACCATCATCCTCAAATAATTAGATGCAATGATCTGCCTACTCATACACGCGGGAAGACAGTCTTTAAGCTCAACTCTCAATATCTTAAAGATGAGGACTTCCTTGAGAGCTGTAAGCAAGTATGGGAGTCCACTCCATCTTCCAGGAGCCCTATGTGCCCATTTGTATCTGCTCTCGCCAATGTTAAGTCTTTTGCAAAGCAGTGGGGTTGTGTACGCATTCAACAAGAAAGATCTTAGCAGGATGAAGTATGAGGAGCTAGAGAAACTTAGAACTCAGGGTATGGATTGCGCTCGAGAAGCAGAACTTGTGAGCAGGATGTGAGAGCAGCCAAGTTGAAAGCAAGTCTTTCCTGGCTGCAGGATGGAGACAGGTGTTCAAAACCTTTTTTCAGAGCAGCTCGTTTGAAGCGTCAGAGTACATCTCTAACTTCACTTCAATGTGAGAATGACGATACTATCTCCGCTCCAGAACAGTAAAACAATTCCTTTTAGCGCACTTTAGTTCATTCTTTGCGAAGAAGTCACTTCCTTTTGAGGATGAAGCATAGGACATTGTGCTATTGAAGGTATCTCTTATAATTTCTCAGGAGTAGCAGCAACAACTTGAAGCTCCACTCAGTGTTCAAGATCTCGAAAAGCAGTGTTCCTTATGGCTACAGACAAGTGTCTAGGAATGGATGGCATCCCCATCGAGTTTTTCAGGGTTTCCTGGGAGTGGTCATCGGAGTTGCTTTGGCAGGTGTATCAGGATCTGCTTCAGTCATTGCAGTTAGATAAGATCCTCAATACTGGGATCATCACCTCAATTCCGAAGGTCAAAGAGCCTAGAATGATTTCAGACTGGAGACCCATCACCTTACTGCCAATTGTCTATAAGATCATAGCAAAGGCCTATGCAGAACGTTTAAAGGTGATCCTGGGGGTAACAATTAGTCAGGAACAGTCTGGATTCTTGCCCGGGCGACACATTCTTGACAATGTTGCAAACTTGCAACAGCATATGAAGGTATGTATTGGGCGAGATGGACCGAGCAACGTATAGTGTACATGAAACTTGACTTTGCCAAAGTGTATGACATTGTATCATCGACCTTCCTCTTGCGGAATCATGCACAAATTGGGCTTTGGGACATCTTTTTGTGAGACGGTATGGAAGTTATTGAGGTCAGCTAAGGCCGCAGTGTTGTACCAAGGTGAACCTTCTGATGTTTTTTTTGTTGGGAGAGGAATCAGACAAGAATGCCCTTTGGCCCCCTTCCTCTTTACGATTGTGGCAGAAGGCCTCTCACAACTCCTTCGTTCTGCTGTGGATGACTCCCAAGTACAAGACTTGATGATGGATGATGGTTTTCAGATTGTGTGTAACCAGGTTGTGGATGATACCTTCCTTCTCTTGGAGGCATCTGAAGTAAATCTCGATAGAGCTAAGCATCTCCTCGATATCTTTTCTCTGGCATTAGAATGTTTACTAAATTGGTGGAAGTGCAGTACCATATGGGCTTTGTACAGAATGCATTCATGGATTATTGGGGTTCAAAATTTAGCAAGCAGGAGGTAATTTTGACAGGTAAGTACTACAAGTATATTGGTGATGATAAATATGAGCTTCTTGACGAAATGCCAGATGTCAATTGTTATTCACATCTTGTGGTATGTGCAAAGGTAGAGCTGATTGCTGATATTACTGACAATAACGTGTACCACTTACCTGTTGAAGCACACGAGCAGATCATGGATTCACTGCCACTAGCAGATTCTGAAACTTTGGCAGTTGGCTGCAAGCAAACAACCAACAAAATTGAAAGGAAGAATAACATTCTGAAGGCTGTTAGGAAGAAGGTTGTGGCGAGGAAAAAGTTGTTAGGAAGAAGATTCAAGCGAAGAAACATAGGTCTGTTGGTAGCAAGAGGTGCCAAATTGGAAGGAAAGCAGGTGAAAGGAGAAAGAAAGCAAGAAAGACATAGTTTTTGCAATGTTCTGTGGTTTTTGAAATGTGTTCTGTCTTATCAGCCACAGGCATATTTTCTGGAGTTGTAGTTAAGACTACAGTCTACATCTATGACTTTGTTGCTAATAAACTTTACAGGAAACGTTTTAAGTCTTCATCTGTCACTTTGTTCATACAGGGAACTCTTCAGGAGAAAGTTGGTAACATCTGTAACTTTGTTCATACAGAAACTTTCCTCTTTTAAATGAGATGCAAAATTTCAGGGTAAATGATCCGGCGTTGAATCGTCTGTAACAGCTGGACATAAAACAGTTGAATCGTATGTAACAGTTGGGCTAACAATTTTCAACTTAAAGTTAAAGTGTTCAAGTTAAACTGAAGTGTTAAACTCTAGTTTTTGTAGAACTCAAGTGTTTATTTGCAGATTTGTTAAACTCAGGTTTTCTATCTCTAAGTAAAACTCCAGTGTTATCTGGAAGTGCCAAATATATCTGTTTAATTAATGTGCCAGTGTGCTATATTTCGACTCCAAACTTGAAATATTTCAACCTCAATTCTTGAAATATTTCAACCTCAAACTTGAAATATTTCGACATTCAAACTTGAAATATTTAGACCTTCGCCAATCTCATATATTCGACTAATAGGAACAAAAATATTTCGACCTTGAGCAAGCCAATCTCAAATATTCGAGCTTTTCGGCTTCAAATATAGGACTTGGTGAAAGATTTGGTGAAATTTTGAATAGGACTTGATAATAGGCCAATGTGCCATGTCCCATAACAACCATCCCTTTGCCCTTAACATTTTAGCCTTTAACTTGCCCTTTAAACCAATGTGTGAACCATGAGCCATATGTCACCACCTTAACATTTTATCCCAATGCCGTTTTATACACTTAATTCCATTAAATCTTGGAACGTATCCCAAAGGTTCATGCATTTTTATGCGAATACTCAACATATACATGTATTTTAAACTTTACCTTTCGTCACAGCCAACAATTGTGACATTAACAAAACCGTGAGTCCTTAAATAACAAAAGTAAGGGATCAGGGCCCAACGCCTCCCTAGGAACAATCTACCCCCTAGGCATACAAAGTAAAATCTAAAGTCCATTAAGTTAGTTTACACGTGTTGCCAACAACCATTGACATTTTCAAAGTAGGGAACTACCCCCTTTGGTTAATCAATGCAAAAACCAAAAACCACGGGTACCAATTATATGGGTTACCCCCAAATAGTGGAAAACTTGGCTTAGGGGGGTTTCCCATGGAACCTGAAACCTGAATGCTCCTGTGGAGCAAGGTTTCTGAGTTCCCATGGATGGGCAGACCTGAAGAAATGTTTCTGAAGATCTAAGCCGACTGCTGCATGAGAGAAAACTATCAGCCGTTAGATGGAATCAAGGTCAATCCAGGTCCAAGACCTGAGCGGCAAGTAATCGAGATTGGATACTTTTTGTTCAGGTCGGAGACCTGAATCTGTCCCTGTAGCTATCATCGCAGACCTCCAGGTTTGAGGCTCATGGGAAACCCCCCTTACAGTGCATCCATGACTCTGAATTTGATAATGCATGGGCGATCGGGGCGTTGAACACCATGACAAGTTTCCCTGGCAATAGTATGGGAATACGAAACCTCAACATGACCAATGTCTGGAGCCAGCCAATGAGGTTCTCCCCTGCTTCTTCAGGAAGGCCATGAACTACCACATTATAGCTCCTGCAATTGCTCGTTGAGCTGTGAGGCAATGTCCCTCGCCTCAGTAGACGTTGTTGCTTGTCTGTTGGGATCTGCCTGTTGCTTGTGTTCAACCCATGATGGGTGTTGGAGAGGAGCAGCATGCATATGTCTAGGCTGGTGGATTTTTGACATGGAAACATGAGCATGAGCAGCAACTGGAGTTTGCTGAGTAGCCTTCATCCCCTGTAGCTAAAACCTTAGCTCTTGCTAGAGCATTTTTTGCTTTGCTAATTCACACACGTAATGTTGCAGCTACGCATGAAGACCCTTACCCTGCATGAAGACCCTTAGCCTGCCGAGCAACTGCAGTACGCAACCCTCGTACCTCTCGGTCATGCATAACGACCCTATGCTTCAATCCCTGAAGTTTGAAGACCACCTCCATATCCCCAGCCAAAGAGGTTCCCTTTAGACTGCTGACCTTGCCGTTGAAAGTCTGGAGGTGCTGGTATTGTGATTCGTTGGCTATCTGAAATGCTTTTTGGGCTATGGCTTTCATCTACTCGACGTCTGTGCTAAATAGGCATAGGATTGCCCTAGTCTCCTACTGGAAACGTTCCAGTCCCGAGCCATGATATGCTGGTGAATAGAACGTGTCCAAAGATTAGCAAGTCCTACCCTATCTTGCTGTCTTTCAGAGTGTGTTAGAAGAAGGCCATCCTCAAGCTGTTGCAAGCAAGTCTTCATGCTAGAAACACACCGCTTTTCTTTAGCCAGCTAGTCTTTGAGCAACTTGGACATGGAGGTCTGTATCTCTTCTGCCAAACAAGCAATCCTAGCTCTATTGCTCCCTGCCATCACTCGAACGTCTTCAATGCTCCTCAGGTGTCTGGTCTGGTGGTGTTGATGATGATGGACGGGTACAGTTTGCCGCTAGGTTGGAATATCTGCCACGCACCTGACAGGCCACGTTGTTGCATGAGTCTTTGCTCATGCCCCTGTTTTGAATGTGTTATCTGGTCTGCATATGGAGATGGCAACTATGTATTTCCCCAAGAGAAGTTTCATTGTCATGTCAGCCCGTGGCGAGGGGAACTGTGTATCGGTGCCATCAACATGCATGTCAGTAGGTTAGGATGAAGGGATGCAAGACTCATCTGGTTCTTCTATCACTGGAGTTACCATAGCTACAACCCAGGTAGATGAAAAGGGAAGGGAAGTGGTCAAAGGGCTCTTAACAAGTTAAAAGGATTCGTAACAAATTCATATGTGAAAGCAAAGCATAAAAGATGCTCGTCCTCTGGCACCGAGGGGAGAGAATGGAGGGGTTCAATCTTGTGGGCAGGAAGTCCAAGTCTTGCTTTCACAAGAATTCTTTAGGATGAAGTTGGGTTGGACATAAATCCCAAAGTGTAGATGGAGCCGCCTATTAATAGACTTAAAAGCTAGGATAGGACTCGACTCACGACGCGCCTTATAATGCTTCTAGTTAGGATTGGAGCCAATCCAATGTATGGTCCGAGGGTAGTTTGATAGATAGGGAATGTGCCTGGTTCGAGGGTAGTTTGATTGCAACCCTAGACAGAAGTTAGGGATTCAATGAAGCAACACTACAAAGTTTCAGTTTTCATAGCTAGCCGTCCAAAATATTCTGTTTTCATTGAAGCAAAGATTTAAGCAGCACCTCCTAGTTGGTGTTTTCAGGAGTTCTGTTATTATCCTTCTGTATTTCTACTATTAATAGAATTATTTTTCTTCTTCAGAATGCATGTATTATTAGTACATTTGTTATTGTCATTAAAATGTTTGTTCCAAGTTTGTATAATATGTTTCTAAAAGCTTTTTGTTCAAACATTGTGAAAACGCTCAACACTTAAAGACCACTATGTTGTAACATTGTTGACTTTCATTGGCCAAAAATTGACCTTAACTCAAATCCGTGTGTGGCCACGTCCATAGATCTGACTTAAATGTATTTTGCATGTTCACATTCAGATAATCACCTATTATCATATTGCAAAACCTTGCATGAATTACATTAACAGTTTCGAAATGAGAATGATTTGAAATTAAGAATTAACAACTAACAATGTATTCCAGAAACAAGAATTATAAGCATTAAGAATTTGGGAGAATTATGACATCTTCTAGAAATAAGAATTATAAGCATTAAAATTTTGGGGAAATTATGACATCTTCTAGAAAGGAGCCCTTGAGTGCTTGTGTCATAAAGTCCTTATATCCTGTATTATTGTCATAAGAAATAGTTGGTAAACCCTAAGGAAGACTATGACAAATGTCTTAGCAGAGGCAATAACTTTTGAGACATCAAAGTTCACCTCTTAAAGCCATTGGTCAATTCTTGTACAAAATTGCAAAGCAACATTTGCAGAATGCATAAGTAGCCTATAGACTAAGGCAACTTGCAAATCCAACAAGATCTGTCATACATTTTGGATCAAACCAAGCAATAGAATAAAGACATATAACTGCTCTTTCTATGGTGCAATCCTTCTTGAATTCATGCCTCTGTTTAAGAATATCATAACACGATATCTAAGCAAGTCAAATAACATGCTGCAAAATAACTTACTTAGAATTCTTAAGAATACTAGTTTCAGGTCAGCCAGTGAATATGTGTTTGAGAATGAACCGTCATTCGATGCTAGCAAGTTGTATGAAATTAAAACTACTAACTTATTATATGTTGCACCTCAAGAACCTTTAAAAGCAAAGTTCCACCAATTTATTACAAGCTCATTTTTTCTATAAAACACTCGATCACTATGCCATCAAGGTTTCATAGTCAAGAACAATGGGCCAAATTTTTTTATTATTAAATACTCCTATATTCTGATCATGCCTCTTGTTTTAACCACAATCCATAGACCATTACACAGAGACCGCGGTGGCCCCTTTTTATGTGCAACCGTTATATGCAAATCCAAATTCAAATCCTCAAAAAGAAGAGGTGTAACACCCCATCTATGCAAACCATCATGCGACATAGCATTTTGTATACCACTGAAGAAACGCTGCAGATTATTCAAACCCCATATGCCTTCAATCTCCAGCCATCTTATATATGAATAGTAGTATTGGGCTGGTGGAATATAAAGTGTGCAGGTATCCTTTACCCCAATTTTGAAAAGCTTTTCATCTGGGGAGCTCGGACGCCACAGAAGTTCAACATTCAGAAGCTTGAGATTTGGAGTATCTAAAGTGAGAACTTTGGTGTCGCAACGTGAAACTTCTATAATCTCAATGCTTCTGCTAGAAATGAGCAATTCCTTTATAAATAAACATCCTTTTAGTTCTAAACGCTTTAAAACAGGACAAAGATTTACAAGTTCTGTCACTGCCGGACCTGTAACAAGCACTGATATCAAACAACAAGCTTCTAGTTTTAGAAGAGGGGATGCATCCTCTGGAAAGGCCTCGATCCACGCATTTTGTAGCTGCAACCTCTGTAAAAGGGGGCATTCTGCAAGATCGATCCAAATACGAAAAATATAAGCAGGATATGCAAACCCTAATTCTTGAACTGTTTTTCTGACATGGTGGATCATTCCGCGCAAATGCAAATCTGGAAATCCTTTTCCAGTCCAACCATGGCGAAGACTTCTTCTTTCCACATGATTCATCTCCGTTTAGAAATCAGATGCAGTGACCTAATGCATTTACAGGAATAGACAAGACGGGATAATTGCTGCATACCATATGGATGGAAGGTGAAGCCATCTTGTTCATAGAGAAAAAGATGTGGGCGCATTTTTGTAATCCGGTACCATTGTTTGCAGACAGTGCCAAGTTCCAGCGGATTATTGGCATCCCCAATTTGAGCAAAAATTTTGGAAACAACATCGTCGGGTAAATCTTTTATGGTAGTGCCCAAATACCCTTCTTGAGACATCTTTGCAAGCCGAAATGCAGTGGATCAAGCTTGGCCATGACTCTCAATGCTAGGTAATAAGAAGAGCAAAGAGTTCCTTCGAAGCCAAGGAATTTCTCCAGCCTCGAAATTTCTTCCTAAACACACGGAAATAGTTTCTTAATGCTTTGAATACTATGCTAATGGGCATTTTACATGTGGCCATCCCCATCGTGCAGAATGATTCCAATTTTTGGCAACCAATGACCATCAAGAGCAACGTCGAAATGGGTTTCCTCGCCAGAATTTTCAATTTAAGTTGTTTGGTAAAGTAGATCTACAATAGGGTGAATCTAATCAGCATACTCTCTCTGGGATTGAATTTTGAAGAAGTTTCAGAATATAGGAATAGAATAGAAGAGAATAACATTTTTATTGTACACGAGACCAATTGGCCTATGAGAGAATCTTCTCTTCTTAAATATTTTTGTCTCCCTTTGATTTGGTCTAAAGCCACTTATCTTGTATATTCCAAAAACTCTTTGATTGCTTCTCTATTTTGTTTGCTAAGTCTATCTTTATAAAGGCTTATCAAACAGTTTTTGTATGTTTTTCAATAATTAATGGTAAAATCATCTCGTACCTTGAAAAAAAAAAAATCGATGTCGGCAAATTTTCAGTCAAATTTTCAGTCAAAATTTTGAAAAAATAGGGTAAAATCTGGCAAATTAGAGGGCTTTTTCCAAAAATCCGGTAAGCCTAAACAAAGAGCAGAATTTTTGCTGGTTAATGCAAATTCTAAATTCGAGGCTTGATCAAGAATCGTAACAAACTTCTAACAGGGCCCATCCTAACGAGGCTCTAAGGGTAAATTCACACGTTTAAGTTAAATTTTGGTTTTTAATAGAAATTATTGGCATCACTAGTTAAGTTCACTTATAGTTAAGAAATCTAGTTTGTCTTTGCACTATAGGTAAAAGTTCACTTAATCTCGAGTACAAATGTACCCTAGAACATTTGAATCATACATGCATTAACGAAATAGTATTTCCTAGTCACTTTTGAAAAAAAATAAAAGGGGGTACAATATAACTAGCAGTATGGCAGGATTGGGAAAAAAGGTAGATTGGAGGATTTGGTGAAAGCTTGCTATGGTGTACTACTTTTTGAACCCCCAAAAGTACCCACACTAGGTACTTTTAAAACTGGTATTTTCTTTCATCCTAGCGCCTCCATCTTGGCCTTCCATCCTAGGGTGTGCTCCCTTAGGGTTTCCCTTCCCCAAATCAAATTCTAGGGCCCCAAACTACCCTAGAGCGCACCACTACAGTGCCCCC
>JAANSK020299546.1:0-10087 GCA_011763485.2 Isoetes engelmannii
TTGATATCTCCCACCACATTTTTAGGGGGGACAGGGGGGACACCCAGGGTGTTCCACTACACCATGCTTTCACCCTAGCCACAAAAATGCCTTTTAAAATTATCATATGTACCTGAATGGATATGGTGAGTAGATTAGGATATGAAGTAACCTAGAATATTGGGCAATTCTTGGAGATAGAAAGAGGATATAATATAAGGTGAATCCCCGGTTATGCCACGTAGTGGACGTGGCAAATTTTCAAGTGGAGTGAGATTTGTTTGTAAAAAACTTGGTTTTTTTTTTTTTTTTTTTTCCATCTATAACGGACCCTACTAAACCATAGTTTGTAATATTTTTATTCTTTGAAAAAATAACCTTTTGCCGAAGTTTCGTTCTTAAGGGCTACCCTGATGGGCTTCCTTTTCTGGCCCAGGAGTGATGGTGATAGCATGGAGAGGAGCGATGGCAGAGTGAAGCATTGTCGGCGAACCAGCTGGGCTCTCCCCAAGGCATTCAGAACGGCGGATTCAGCAACGGGGCACATATTTGACAGCAACGCAATGATTTTGCAGATTTGGCAAATAGGCTATGACGGGTTTTCCATTGGCAACAGGGTATGACGGATTTTCTAGCGAGCAAACAGGCTATGGCGGATTTTTTAACAACTGGGGATCTCTTGCTTTTTTTTTTTTCTGCAGATTTGGCAGCAAGTTTGTTCTGGATTTGTTTTGCTCCAATGTTCTTTGTTTGGAGATACTGGTGTGGTTTCACTGGATTTCGACTCCCTGGCCAGTGAGTCTGCTGCAACGCCATAGCATTGGTTTCTGAATGGAGCTCCGAGCTTGGTTTCTTTGTGTGTAACAATCACTTCTTGAGGCGTGTATCTTCATGTATTTGTCGTTCATATTTTATAAGCTAGTGATTTACACTCTAGTGATTCAATTCTGGAATAGATCGGTTTGTGCATACTGGTTGGTGGACTGGGCCAGTACATCTTTTGTAGGTCCACCGCACCGGAATACAACAGTTTGAAGAGCTTGAAGCCCTGGCTTTCTTGAACCAGCTATATTTGTGTCACTTTCATCTATTCAATACATTGTTTGTATTTGTTATTCCAAAGGTATGGGTTTGTCTAAGGTATATAAAATTGTTGAAAATTTGCTCGCTTAAGGTGAGCATGACTACAACAAATAAATAGTAAAATATTAAAGTTTGATTATTTTGGTTTATATACTTACAACCAACTGGCTTAAGCGTGAACATGACTACAATCAAATAATAAATAAATAAAAACAATAAGAAAATATTAAATTCTAGGGCAAATTGTAAAAATACCCCTATTTATTTACAAAATTGTGAAAATGCCCCTGTTTTAGGGGTATTTTCGATAAAATGACCCTTAACTTTTGTTTGATAATCTAAATAAGATCATGTCCTTCAGATGAATTGTAGCTGAGAATGATATCTATCCATCAAAGCTAAAATCACCTAAATTGGAGTCCAGAATCACAAGTTATGTAGTTTCTTAACCACAAACAAATTGTAATCATAACTTAAGATTTTGGACTCCGATTCAAATGATTTCAGATTCGATGGATAGATATCATCCTCAGCTACAATTCATCTGAAGGAAATGATTTTATTTGGATTATCAAACAAAAGTTAAGGTCATTTTATCAAAAATACCCTTAAAATAGGGGCATTTTTCACAATTTTGTAAATAAATAGGGATATTTTTACAATTTGCCTTAAATTCTATAATTATTTTCATATACATATTTACAACCAGATCTTTAAATTAGTTGGGAAAGGCACCGTCCAGTTATACATGCATCCTAAGTGTTTTCCATTTGGCTCATTTGTTGTTCAAGAAAGCTCAGCCTGATATAGCTCATTTGTTTATTTACCTAAAAGTTCTTAAGCATTCTCATAATAAACTATTAGTAATATGAATTAAGATAACCCCAACTTATGCGCAGCAACGCCGGGCACACATTTACTAGTATACACTATATATAGCAACCACAGATACTACAAAATGCGCTTGTTCTTACATATCCATGAATTTTGCCACCAAAAAATGGTTTACAACGATGTTAATGATTAATAATATCAAGAGCTGTGACAAAAACTGAAGGTTCCCAAACTCATTCAACCCCAAAGCAATTGTCTAGCCTCAGCATGTTTCAGAGTGAATAAAACAATAACAGTTACAGACCAGGATTGCCTCCCTTGCAGTTTGCATTTCTGAACACTCATAAAATATAGAACAAGGAATAAACTCACTATGCTTCCTCATTTTTCTTGCCAAGAATGTCCTCATCAGACCTTTCTAACTTCTGCTCAAGTAGTTGGCCCTCTTCTTCATCTCCTTGCTGCGCCTTCTTTTGTGTTTCTTTCAGCTTCATTGCTTGAAGCTTTGCATGGTTGTAATAGCATACACCCAAAAAGGCCAAGCCATATCCAATCAGATTAACTGCTGTCACTCTATCCATAATTACTGACCATGAGAATGCAATTAGCAACCAATCTTTGACTACACCGGCAACGTTCATCGTCAGGGCAGATGTCTTTCCAATGAGAAGAAAAACAGCCAAGTTCAACGCAAAGGCACAAACTGAGTTAATTCCAAAGGTAAGATAGTCAAAATGGAAGGAAGAAGTCGCTTTGAGAATCGGGTACTCGACAAATATCCATGGAACGCAGAGGAACACAAAACAACATGGAGCGACATAATAAAGAGAAGTAATAGGGTTCAAAGTAATGCCCTTGGATGTTAAAAGAATTTGGATCATGACCAGGCGTGTTGCTTCAAAAGCTACTGCACCTAGCTGTAAGAGGACACCAAACATATTAAATTGTGCCTCACCATATGCTGCAATCGCCACCCCAATGGAGATCCCAATCATGTTTGTCATGGTTGTTGGCTTGTAAGTCTCCTTCTTAAAAAACACTCCAATTGAATACACGGCAACAGGCATCAATGCCTTCAACATCTGAATGAATGAGACAGAGAGGTAGATATAAGCAGAATTTGACAGCCAAAGACTAAGGGAGTACAGTGCACCAATAGGAATGATTGAGGAAGAGTACAGCTCCCGGGTCATGCCAATCGGCTCAACAAGTTTAAATACACGAACTAACAGAAATGCTAGCGTTGAACAGAACGCCATGTGAATCATGGTGAGACTGACAGGGAAAGGCCAATTGTACATTTTTTTGTCAAGAATGTACTTGTTGAATATGATCACCGTAAAGCTCAAGAAGATCCATATAGCCACATATGTATAGCTTAAAACAACTTTCCTGATGAGATTGCTGTTAGCAGGCAATCCACCAGCAGACCCTTTCGCCATGGGTCCAATTCTTGGAAAATATTCTGCAATTAAAAAATTTTGTTATGCACCAGTCGAAAATAACCATGAACCTTAGCATACATATCGCTCATGTTATAAAATGTTTACTACAGTAATATGGCACTGCGATAAAATAAAAGACGATAGCAGAAAAAATACCAACAAGAGCCATCTGACACAGTGCATACAGAAAAAGTCCTCCTTAAACACGTTATATTCAGACAATGGAACAAGACAACCATTGTTGGTTTCTTGATGTCAAAAAGGTGGGATCTGTAGAGGCAAAGACATGCACGAACATTTTCATTTGTTCTCCTTATTTTAAAGGGGGAACATCCTATTTTGTGCAACCAGCTTTGCAGCAAATGATGCAATTGGAGCAAAGACTTCAAATTCTATTTTCCAGTGAAAGATCTGCGTTCTTCTGAAGGGATGCGTCTATATAAACGGCTACAACACAATGCGTTCCAAAGGCCAGGGCTTGGCAACTCTATACCATTCCGATCTTCAAATCACAATTTCTACCGGTAACTTAGGCAGCTACGAGAAATATTACGAAACAGCTGAGAACTATGATTAAAACACATGGAAGATTCACATAGAAAAAACAGATCCAGCGCATACGGAGCCAGAAACACAAGAAACAAAAAACAATTCTACCAAAAGACCAACTACGGTGCCTAGACTGCATGTGGCATTGTCCCAAGTTTCCAGATCTAGACTTCCCGGGCGGATAAAAACAAAAAAATCTACATATCCAGATGAAGAACAAGCACCAGATCGAAGAAAAAGGCCAAAAAACCACAAGCCACATCAGATTGAAGGGAGAAGTAAGACTTACTACAGGTGATCTGATGCCGGAGCAAACCTAAGGCGCTGTGGAAGAAGGCAGGCTCTGTTCTTCGCCGTGTCCGGGTCTAATATGGCAGTGGTCTGCCCTTGATTTTGGGTTCCCTTTGGACTTGCTTTTGGTCCCGGGTCCCTTTTTGCCCTATAACAAAACAAATGATATATAACCTTTATTTTACCCACGAGTTTTTACGCTATTTTTGGTTTATATTTGGAAACCGTTTCCCGTTTATAGAACAAGTATTCCACCTGCTATGTACTATACGTGGCATATTTCTTTTGTAAAAATGTTATTTTATTCTATTCTATTTATTAAAAAGAAAACAAAACCTATAGGGTTGTTGGAATCCACCTATTTAGTATATAAAAAGTACCACCCCAAGACCCTTGTAAAGGATATACTTCTACATTGTTGGCATCTCCCTGAGTCTCACAGCACCAGCTGTATTCATGTTCATGTTTCTTCTTGACTTATCTGAACCAAGGAGACAACCAAGGAGAATTTGTCTCCTGGCTAATCTAACCAAAGAAAATTTGTCACCTTCCCTCGATAATCTGCTTTGAAAAGCATTTTAAGTTCATTCTCTGCAGCCTGGAATTCGTCTTGATTCAATTCTTTATCTATGGTGCTGATAACAAGATAATGACATGTTCGAATTGTCAAGCACCGCTTGCTTTTCTCCACACCAAAAAGAACATGGGCAAGTTTTTCTTCTCTTTCTTTCTGCCATTATACCTTCCCTATTTTGTTCCAACCGTCACCCACTACATTGCTCAGATGTCTTCAGGGGGGCTAGAATTAATGAAATGGTGTAATATATCGGCATGTGAGACACGTATCCCTACCCATTTTTCTCGTGGACCACTGGGCACCCATGAGTCTGTTTTGTTGCTTGCTTGTGTCTTAAGCATGTTCTCTGATATGTTAACATTACTCGATTATTTTTACCCAGGTAATTCATAGATTACATCTTCTTTAATCAATTGTCATAATATACATGTTATGTTATCAACTTTTAATAAGAATTAAAGACTATGGCTATCTTTTATGTCGCTATACAGATCCCAACTTACACAATGCTTATAGCAAAGGTGTCTGACACATTGAATTATGGGCCTATATAAGAGGTCCAACAAGTGTGATAGGTGTGTCCATGTAGTGAGTGGACTATGTCATGCTTTGTAATCGAAAGATTTACCGACTAGTATTTTATATGAAGAATATTGTATGTACAGTGGTAACTAAGATTTCGATCAATAGTGTCTATCACCTTAAACATTTAGTTGGATGCGTGGATGGTTGAACCCTCAATATAATTGAAATAACATCCTGATAGTAATAAATTAAAATTGATGTTGGTACTGAGTTCACATACTCGATTCCCATATATAGAGTACTTTTTGTGGATGAATGCAAAGATGACATGGGCTAGATAACGTCATGTGCGTTGTTATGGCCCAGGAAAAAAAAATGGCGGAGTGGCCATGTGGCCAGGAAAGTCCGAGGTCATACGCAGTACAGCCGAGGACTTTCCTGGCCACGTGGTCACAAGGCCATTTTTTACTGGCCATAGCAACTTTGCACAGGACATTATCAGTCTTAACGTCCTGGGCTGAGTCAGTTTGCTCTTGCATGCAAAATGGCAAAATCTCTCAACGGAGTGCAAATTTGTCCATCACGTTGTTCCATCAGGGCCGAAAACCAGAGCCTTGCTTTGGCTCAAAAGCCCCATGAGATTTTGTTTAATTTGTGTCTGATTTGATGATTTTGGACTGAGATTTTGCATTGTTGTGGTCTGATCTGATCTGGAGCTCTAAATCATGCTTCTACGATGCTTTGGCCAGAAATTTGACATGCCCAAATCAGATTTATCCTTGAATCCACTTCCAAAAAAGGTCTGAACTTGATTTTACTATTGAAGGAGAAGGATGTTGAGGCAACTTTGATAAAAAAGCACCCAAAATGCCGACCAGCAGCAACCAAAGAACTGTCGAATCCTGTGTTGATCCTTGCTGGCATGTGTTATGACCATAACATCCTTGTTATGACCATACCATAGCAACGCAGAAATGCTACTGGATATAGCACTCTGCAATGTGTGGCTGAGATTTTGTCCTATAGTGACATGAAGAGGACCAGGACGTTAAGGGCACCATATATACACATCAAGTTTGAAATAACATTTTGGTACTATGTCAATCTTTCACACTAAGTCTACACCTAAAGGCGTTTGGGCATGGACTTTATTCCAACTAGTTGAGTATTTTTTGAAGGTTAATGCAAAGATGATGATATAGACGGCCATAATAAATATACACATCAAACTCGGACGTTGATTAGATAGCAATGAACGACGGATCGAGATTGAAAATATATCGCCCTTGAATTGGGAGGATGTCAATAAATCTAAACGATTGGTTTTTATGTTGCCACGTAAATAATCATTCCATGTCATCATGTAGGGGCAGCATCTCGACACCAAAAGACGGATCCTTAAGAACCCTCCGGAGGCAGTTTTTCTGAAAACTCTTGTCGGAAGGCCCTAAAGTCATATGGGTGGCTTCCCCACCCCGGAACTGCAAATTGACTCTGCCAACGGGCTCATAACGTCGACATTGCCTTGGCACCAAGTTTCGTGGCCAGAAGACTGCCCCTTGCCTACGTAGCGCCAAAGGGGCTCGGGTCCAACGCACTTGTAGACAATTGGCCTAGGTGGCATGTTGGAGACTAGGTGTCATGTGGGAGGCTGGGTGTCATGTTGGTGCCCAGGTGGCATGTTGGAGCCCATGTTGAGTCACCTTGGCACGTTGGAGCCTAAGGTGGCATGTTGGAGCCCACAAGGCATGTTTGAGCCACCTTGGCATGCTGGTGCCCAGGTGGCATGGTGGAGCCCATGTGGCATGTTGGAGCCACCTTGGCATGTTTGGGGCCACCTTGGCATGTTTGAGGCACCTTGGCATGTTGGAGCCTGAGTGGCATTTTGGAGCCTAGGTTTAGGGTTTAGGGTAAACCCTAAACCCTAGGTGGCCTGTTTGAGTCACCTTGGCACGTTGGAGCCTAAGGTGCCATGTTGCAGCCCACATTGCATGTTTTGAGCCACCTTGGCATGCTAGGGCCCAGGTGCCATGTTGGAGCCCATGTGGCATGTTGGAGCCACCTTGGCATGTTGGAGCCCGACTGGCATTTTAGAGCCTAGGTTGAATGTTTGAGTCACCTTGGCACGTTGGAGCCTAAGGTGGCATGTTGGCGCCCACATTGCATGTTTGAGCCACCTTGGCATGCCGGGGCCCAGGTGGCATGGTGGAGCCCACGTGGCATATGTTCAATAGGAAGACCGTTGTCCTAATGTCAACTTTGAATAGTACTTACTGGGAGTCCTCGAAAGATTATACGCATATTGGATGTTGGGTAGCCAATAATCGACCATGCAAAGGCATCCCTTAAAAATAACATGAGATCTTTAAAGAGATTTCCAGGATCCTTCACTCCTATACTCTACTTCAAGATTTTTTCCCTGAAGGTCACAGTATCATGATAAAGTTCAATAGGGCTAAGACCAGCCAAGAAAGAACTTCTGATTAGTCCTTCTTGTTTAGAAAGCTCACTTGTTTCAAGAATATTAATATCATAGGTGTAGACTCTAAGATCATTCTTGTTGACAACGATTAATTCTTTACCATGGTGAAGCTGAAGGCCAAGATAGCCAATCTCCTCTCGTATCTTTGCTTCTACGATCCAGGTATTTCACAGTAGTTGCTTCAATTTCTAGAAGAGTAGACTGGAAGTAAGAAACCAGCCAATTCTCCACTAATTTATTGTCATCACTCATTAGTATCTTTAAGTCACCTTTTGTTTCACATTTTACATTCTCAATTATCTCAATTGTCCTATGACACAAATGGGAGTATGCATCTAGACAAAAGTCATGTTTGAGCCACCTTGGCATGCTGGGGCCCAGGTGGTATGGTGGAGCCCATGTGGCATGTTGGAGCCACCTTGGCATTTTGGAGCTCGAGTGGCATTTTGGAGCCTAGGTGGCATGTTTTAGCCATCTTGGCACGTTGGAGCCTAGGTGGCATGTTGGGTGGCCACATGGCATGCTTGAGCCACCTTGGCATGCTAGGACCCAGGTGGCTTGGTGGAGCCCATGTGGCATGTTTGTGCCACCTTGGTATGTGTGAGGCACCTTGGCATGTTGGAGCCCAAGTGGCATTTTGGAGCCTAGGTGGCATGTTTGAGCACCTTGGAGACTAGGAATGTTGGAGCCCACATGGCATGCTTGAGCCACCTTGGCATGCTGGGGCCCAGATGGCATGGTGGAGCCCATGTGGCATGTTCGTGACACCTTGGCATGTTTGCGGCATCTTGGCATATTGGAGCCCGAGTGGCATTTTGGAGCCTAGGTGGCATGTTTGAGCCACCTTGGCACGTTGGAGCCTAGGTGATATGTTGGAGCCCACATCGCATGTTTGAGCCACCTTGGCATGCTAGGGCCTAGGTGGCATGGTGGAGCCCACGTGGCATGTTCGAGCCTCCTTGGCATGTTCGGGCCACCTTGGCATGTTGGAGCCCGCCTTGCAATGTTGGAGCCTAGGTGGCATTTTTGAGCCACCTTGGCATGTTGGAGCCACATTGGGCATGCTGGGGCCTAGCTGGCATGGTGGAGCCCACGTGACATGTTCGAGCCACCTTGGCATGCTGGCCCCCGACTCCAAGTCGATCCCCAGCTCCAACATGCCAAGGTTGCACCAATTCTGCCTCTAACATTAATGGGGCACAAAATGACACCCTTATATCACGTAACCCGCTCCCGCATGGTTTATGTATTAAGAACCATGTACTTACACATTCCTTGGTATATGCTAATACGGGTCGTGGGTTGTATAAGAGTCAATATGGGGATATTTATTATATGATGCGAAGGTTCATGGTCTCAGATTGATCCTCCTTTGTGCTGCACAAAGGTTGTGATCAGTGAACCATGACACTCACAATTGGAACAACTTCTAGGTGTTCATCCTCCTTGTTAGATAAGCCAACATTAATATAGTCGTGAAAATTTGCATCAACTAATGCCCTCTTCCATTTTTAGGGTGAGAGCACACGAGACTGATGCAATACGACCTAGGTTTGATATGAGGTGTGGAGTCATAAATGAATATGGCTTAGTTTTGGACCGCCTGGGAAACGATCAACCATGGTCACGAGGCCAGTTATGAATAAAAGGCCGCTCACTTGGGTATCACACAAATTGAGCAGTGTAGTATTTGCTGCCACAGTAAGCAGTTTCGATGGGCCAAGTGCATCGGTTTTTTGTCGACATTCACGTGTCAATGTTAGAATTGCCATAATGGTGGCCAAATTCAACATAGCATACCCTTGGGGTCCAAGTTGTTCCAAGTTTCAACATAGTAAGTTGTTCCAAGTTGTTCCAAGTTCCAAGTTGGGGTTTCAACCATAGTTGCAGGGAACGCCGTTCCGAACGTGTTTCCGTTCCGGAATGCGTTCCCTAAAGTTCTACGTTCTGGGAACACCAAGTTCCAGTTCCGGACGTTCGTTATCGGGAACGCCGTTCCGAACGCCATTGGGAACGCCGTTCCGAGTAAGTTTCCAAAAAATCATGAACTAAGGTCTAAAATTCTTAATTATTTTCCCCTTTTTCTGTTTTTTTCTTACCCCGGGAAGAGTAAGAATGGCGGGAAGTGAACGTCTGAAGCAACACTATCATGTGCTCTCTCTCGGCATCTGTAATGTCGGCGATGTGGGCCCAACGAGGGGGGAGCGGGGGAGTCGAAGCTATAGACCATTAATATCACGCAAGGGAAGCTCATGCTCATCCTGAACTCATTGTCTACGTTGTGGCTTATGGCAAGCAACTTTGCTTCCTGGTCAGTTATCC
>JAANSK020299557.1:0-10086 GCA_011763485.2 Isoetes engelmannii
ACTTTGGACCTTTCTAGTTCTTAGCTTTCTTTGTGGTCAATGGTTTCCTGATGTTAGTTCTTTGTTGGTTTTTCGTTTGTAGTCTTAGTGTCGCTGCTTTTAAGCCCTAGTGCTTGATTGGTGGTCCTCGTGCCAAGTATCTATGTGTTGTTATGTTTTCTTTGTCCAGTCCTTGTATTGGAGTTCCTTCTTCGAGAGTGTCGCTGCTTTTAAGCCCTGGTGCTTGATTGGTGGTCCTCGTGCCAAGTATCCATGTTGTTATGTTTTCTTTGTCCAGTCCTTGTATTGATGTGCCCGTGGCTCTCATGCCTTGAGTTGGCCTTCGCGCCAGAGTTCTGGCGACCCTCGTGCTAGGATGTTGCATGCGATTGTTTTTTGCAGGTCTTAGTTTGAGGTTGGTTAGCGTGGAGGCGCTTATTCTCACGATCGGTTGGCTTGGAGATGGAGGACTTGCAGGCATCATGTGCCTCGTGACGTTGGTTTTTCGTTAGAAGAGGAGTGTTCCTCTCGACTTATGCTGTTGGGGTCGTCGCTTTGCGAACCATGGAATTGAAGGCCTAATATTTTCTATTTGTTTAGGGGTATTTGAGTATTCTTGTACGCCCAACATGGCCGGTCGGCATGAGGGATTTTCATTTGGAGTGTTTTAAAAATATGTTGTACATTTTTTGAAAGTAAAGAAGGGCTCCCATGGCTCATTCATTCATCAGCATGGTTGTTGGTCTATGTCGGAGTCCAACTAGGCTCTAGAATTGATATTAGTGAGGGGATAAGTTAGTCTAGTGTTTGAGTGGCGTGTTGGCTTGTCCAATGTGGGGACAAGCTACGCATGTCCCGCATAGTTTGGTATCAAAGCTACAGGTTCTGAAACCTTTGGGATTTGGGGAATTAGGGGCATGAGTTGATGTTATTCTAGAAGAGATCTTATTAGAATCTGTCTATTCTAATGAGTATGTGTGACTCACATATCTCGTTCTCCAGTTGACTAGTTAAGATGTCGTCAGAAGGCGAAAGACCTGAAGCTGGGGAAAGCAGCAATGCTCCTACCGTCACTGAGCAGATTTTGGTTGCTATACAGCAACAATTCGTTGTAATGGAGCAACAACAAACTGCTAAGAAGGCCAGTGATATGGAGGAGATTAATAAAGTTTTGAAGCAGTTGCCACATGAAACATTCAGTGGGAAGGATACCACTGGATAGGATGTCGATGCATGGCTTAAGAGCATAGATGCTTTTGCTTGATGTGGAAGCATATGCCAATAAGTTCAGGGCATTACAACCATATGGTCCATCTTTTACTAAAGATCACTTATGTGATAAGTTTATAGGAGGATTGAAGCCTGAACTTAGTATTCTAATAGGGGGTGTAAATTATCCTAGCTTGGAGGAAGTCGTTCGTGTGTCTAAGTTTAAGGAGCAGATGCAAATATTAGCAAGAAGAAGGAAGAAGTTGCTAAGCATTGGAAATTGAGCAAAGAAAATGTTCATAAGTAGAGGGAAAGGTCAGGTACGGTAGTTGAGATGAAGCATAATCGAGGAAGTGTATTCCGTAGCTTATCTCCAAAAGAAAAAGAACGGTGCATGAGGGAGAAACTTTTTTTCTATTGTAAAGCACCAGGCCACACCTCTAACATTAAATGTCCTCGAAGGCCAGATTTTCCAGGCAATGCAGCTCATGCAGGAGGATCTTGGAACCAAAGTGGGAATGTTGGTGGGCGGGATGAAAATAATGTAAATCGTGGAAATCCACGGCAGTCAGTAGGTGGACAGGGCAATTGGGCTCGTAGAAATCAAGGCCCAAATAAGTTTGGAAACGCAAGAAATATACGTCCAGAAGAAAGACCCACTAGAGCTCAAGCAGTTACTCTGGAAGATGCACAGGTGGAGCAAAAAATGTGAGCTCATGCTATTAGTGGTGATCCTCGATACGTTGCAGCCAATGTTATTCATCTTCCAGGTACCACCAAAACCCATCAATTTCAATTCTTGATTGATAGCGGCAGTACGCATAATTTTATTACTCCTAGATTGGTTGTTCAACTTGAATTGCTTGTAAATGTAAGACGCCCTAGAGTAGTAGAGCTTGCTGATGGTGTGATTAAGTTATCTGAGGGTTCCATTTCTCAATTAAACTTTAAGTTATGTCACTTGGAGTTTTGTGATGATTTTGAGGTTCTAGATATGGGGAAGTATGACCTAATTATGGGAATGGCATGGTTGGTTGGAGTGAGTGCACACATTGATTGTGCAGGCAGATCTATTACATGCATGGTCCATGGATCATTGCATCATCTGAAAAGTCCTCCAATCTTTACTGGACCACCTCCTCTTACATGTAAGCAGATTAAGCGTCATTTACGTAAGGGAGGAATTGTATATGTGGGAATGCTAAGCAATAAAGCTGCAGAATTGCATGAGTCAGATGTTCCACATGCCATCAAAGTAGTCTTGGATGAATTTTAGGATGTATATTTTTGATAAGTGTACAGAGTTACCTCCTTTTCGTGAGGTTAACTATGAAATGGAATTGCTACCTGGATCAGCACCTCCATCTAGACCTCTTTATAGATTCAATGTAGTAGAGATGGCGGAATTGAAGAAGCAGTTAGAAGAGCTAGTTAGAGCAAGGGTTTATCCGTCCTAGCACATCTCCGTTTGGGTACCAATTTTGTTTGTAAAGAAGAAGGATGGTACTTTACGCTTATGCGTAGATTGTAGAATGCTCAATTAGATTACTATCAAGAATAGATATGCGCTACCCAGAGTGGATGATCTTTTTGATCAATTATGTGGCAGTAAGTTCTTTTCCAGAATTAATTTGAGATCTGGGTACCATCAAATTCGTGTTAAAGAAACAGATATTCCTGAAACTGCTTTTCAGACTCGGTATGGACATTACGAATTCATGGTGATGCCTTTTGGCTTAACCAATGCACCTGCTACATTCATGCGTCTAACGAATGATATCTTTAGAGCACAGTTGGATAAGTTTGTTCTAGTTTTCTTTGATGACATTCTTATATACTTTAGAACAATGGAAGAGTATATTGAGCATCTTCTTACAGTATTGACTATTTTGAGACAACAAAAATTGCATGGGAAGCTCTCCAAGTGTAGTTTTGCCCAAGAGCAGCTAATTTATTTGGGGCATGTTATTTCTAGCAAAGGCATTGAGCCAGACCCTGAAAAAGTCCAAGATGTCAAAGAATGGCCACAACCACAATCTGTTAAAGAAGTTAGGGCATTCCTAGGGTTGGCTTGATACTATCGTAAGTTTGTAAAGCAATTCTCAAAAAAGGAAGCTCCCTTGACTGTGCTGCTACAAAAGGATCTTAATTTTCGATGGACTCCAGAATGCGAGCAAAGCTTCCAGCTCCTCAAGGATGCCTTGACAATGGCGCCAATTTTAAAGATTCCTTCTATGGAAAAAGAATTTTGTGTAGTTACAGATGCTTCGGGGACTGGTATTGAGGGAGCCTTATTGCAAGATGGTAGAGTTTGTGCTTACGTGTCTAAGAAGCTTAACCCTGCTAAACGCCATTATCCAACACATGATTTGAAAATGTTAGCTATTGTACATGCTCTAAGAATGTGGTGTCATTACCTGTTAGGTAGAGACAGATCATCAAAGCCTTAAGTATTTCCTGAGACAACTCAGCTCGATAATCACCAAAAGCGATGGATGGAATTACTGCGGAGTAAGATATTAAAATTGAATACCAACCAGGTAAAGATAATATAATTGCGGATGCATTATCTAGAAGATCCTATTGTTCCATAATTAGCAGTGCCTCATGGCAATTAGATTCAAATTTGACTCAACAAATCCGGAATGATCCGTATTATCAAAAAGTTTTTACTACAATGGAGCAAGGAACTTGCAAGGATCCCTACAAACTAGAGAATGGGTGGCATTTGTTCTTTCAGGGAAGACTATGCATTCCAGATAATATTGAATTGAAGCAAAAGATTTTAAAGAAGCTCATGATAATCCTTTGTCTGGTGATCCAGATGATCAAAAGACTTTGTGCAAAGTAAGAAAACAATTTTTCTGGCCTGGAATGAGAAAGTATATCCATGAATATGTTGCTAGATGCTTACCTTGTCAAAAGGTCAAAGCATCCCATCAAAAGACACTAGGAGAGTTGCAACTTTTACCAATTCCAGAAGGCAGGTGGCAATGCATATGTATGGATTTTCTTATTGGCCTTCCTAGAACTCGTGCAGGGTATGATGCAATTTATGTGGCAATGGATCGATTACCTAAGCATGCTCATTTTATGCCAACTATGACTACTGCTACAACTGCTGATATTGCTAAATTTTTTTTTATCAAGGATGTGTTCCGATTGCATGGGATGCCAAAGGTTATTCTATCCGATAGGGATACTCGTTTTGTTGGGAAGTTTTGGCAAGCTTTATTTCAAGGGATTGAAACACAATTGCATATGAGTACTGCATATCATTGACAAACAGATGGCCAAGTTGAAAGAGTTAATCAGGTTTTAGAAGATACGCTAAGGATGTATGTTGCAGATCATCCTCACACTTGGGAACCCTACCTTTATTTGGTTGAATTTGCTTATAACATTTGAGGCAGTCTATGGATAGGAGTGTAATTATACTCATACGTGGTGTGATCCGAAATGTAAGGTGGACATGGCGCAGCAATTAACACATGACATAGATGAGCAGCTTAAGGCCATCAAGCATAATACAACCATTGCGCAAAATAGACAAAAACAATATGCAAATAAAAGGCGAAAGCCATTAGAATTCCAAGAAGGAGATATGGTCTTTTTACGAATTAATCCTAAGCAGAGTACGTTACAGTTTCAAAAGGTTGGGAAGTTAGCTCCGCGATATGCTGGACCTTTTAGGATTAATAAACGCATTGGGAAAACCCGCTTATCAACTAGGACTCCCGCCAGAAGTTAAGGTCCACAATGTTTTTCATGTCTGTAACCTCTGAAAGTACATTGCAGACCCGACCCATGTGCTATCTCCAGATGACTTGATAGGAACTGACGAGGTATTAGCAGTTAAACCTCAATAGATTCTTCAAGTTGATGTGAAGGTCTTGAGGAATCAGACTATTGAAAAGTATTTAGTCCAATGGTCAGGTTACCCTCGAGAAAATGCAAAGTGGGAAGACGCAAAGCTATTTCACAAGTCCTTTCCAGATTTTCCTATGCCTCATGAGGACATGAGGTGATTTCTAGAGGGAGAGAGTGTAAAAATCCCATAACCTGGTTGTATAAATAATGAATAAGATTTTGTTATCTCCATAGTGGGTTATGTCTAAGTTGCTAGAGTAGATAATAGGAAAAATGTATATAAGGATATAATGATTAGAGTGGGTAAGAAAATAGAAATAAAAGGTCAAAATAATCTTCTTTATGGATAATATTGGGGGGTAGGTCAATGTATTAATTGAGGGGGAAGGACAATAGAGACGTGTGCCTCATTTAGGAAAAGGTGGCATTAAGTATTTAAGAGGGAACGTATAGAAATATTGTGGAGAAGCCCAATTGTGGAACGCTTTTCCGCAGAGAGCAAAGCTGTACTAAGTAAAAAAGCCAAAACAGTGAAAACAAAAGAAGGGCACTGAGGAAGTCAAGAAGCATTTTGAGGTGCGGATTCTGCTTGTTTTGCAGAAAATGGGTTCTCTGAAATTGACATGATATGATTTATCTAGTTTCGGGTGTTTTCTTGTCTTTTCCTGTCCTTGTTGGGTCCTCTGTAGCTTGAGAACAGTAATTGTTGAGACCCATTTGAGGCATGTAGAAACAGCGTTATGTAATCGGGCTGGAAAGAGATTTGGGTTTATCATTGGGACTATTTGGAGCCAACACAATAGTTATGTATAGTTTGGAGGCTTGTGAATCAACCAGCCATCCATGTCAATCGTCTTTGTTAGCCAAATAGCTCACAGAATTTCGAATTGATTAGCTCTGGTTGATGTAAGGTGATCAATCCCTGTCATTGCTTTGCCCGAGCCCTAAATGATAGATTCTAGCATTTATTTCTTAAACTATGACCTTTTGCATTACGTAAACACCACTTACAAACAATTCTGCCCTCTCCACCTATCACATTGCGCCATGTGGCACTTTTTCTTTTAAAGAATGTCATGTAAATTTTCTTCACTCTTTTTCCATGCTTTTAGCTAATTTTATGTGTCATTTCTTGCTTTTACCTCGCAGAATTGTTCGTAAGTGATGTCTACGTTACAAGAATGTAATGTTTCCACGCAGGAATGTCACATAAATGGACATTCCTGTATACAATCAGAACCATTGTGGTAATTTCGACATGATAGAGAAGGAATAGAGAAGATTGTCTTGAGCCATCCGTTATTGTGGGTTGTGTCCTTCATTCTGATTTCCAAATTAAAGTTCGAGATTCTGTTTCTTAGCTATTATGTCCATCAGAGCTAGAATAGGAACTTTATTGGCGATTGTTCATTGTCTGCACACCCAGCCTGATTGAGTCTTCTTGTTCTCTGTAGCAAACTCATCCTGCTTGTATTTCGGATTTGCCGTTTGATCCTCTTCGTAATGTTGGGATGGGCTGTAGACTCTTTTTAGCCACGAACTGCAGCTTTTAAGTTGGGTCTCTCCACTGCTGCTCCATAAAATCTGACCAAACCCATTAAGTTAGGGGAATTGATTTTCTCAAATGCATTAGGTGTCTGTCACCGAAATGGACTCCAAATATGTTTGTCGTTCCTGATTTCTGTATTTCCTTAAGGGGATAATAGGTCCCAGCACCCCATGTTAAATAATTCCTCTCTAATACTAAATTGTGTGCTCGTGTTTTAGTATTTACCATTGGGTTGTTGGTTAAGATCATAGGTTATCAAGCTATAGGCCTAGGTTCAAATTTTGGTTTTAGCACTGGACAATAGCCATTTATTTTATATCATCCCATCCTCTCTTACCATAGTTTCATTCTTCCTTAGTATTTAATATTGTTGTCCAAGAGCATTAGGCATAAGTTTCATTCTTCCTTAGTATTTAATATTGTTGTCCAAGAGCATTAGGCATAAGTAACGTCTAGGTATTCTTAATGGATGAAATTTATATTGTATTAGTTACGTTGCATTTGATTTTGTCGTCTTGTGGTTTGTTACATTGGGTTATCGTTCTTAGTGTAGTGCACATCTTATACATATTAGTTGTGATTGACTTTAGAATTACGTAAAGGGATATATATTAGTTGTGATTCACTTAGAATTACGTAAAGGCATATATTTTAGTGGCATGATGGCTTATTTGCATTTATCATCAAACGGTGCATAAATAAGGGTTATTGCAATTATTGCATGTTGCACGTTGAATGCATGGAATGTGCCTGTCTTTAGATGGCTACCTTCGACGGGGTGGATCAAGGGGAGCCTTGCCGTCTAGACGTCGCCCCATGGTTGATGATTCATATGGGAGCATATGCATCTTCATGTGTGTCTTGTGCCAAGGTCGGTGAGTCATATGGGAGCATGTGCATCGACTTGGTTGTCCATGGTTGGTGAGTCATATGGGAGCATATGCACCTTCATGGAATTTTGGTAGGCTGTACAGAACGTTATTCTGGGCTCGCTACCCAGTTTGGAACTGCGGGTGTTGTGATTGAACATATGATGTTCCAATTTTAGAATCTTGTGGCATTGTGCATATGGTTGTGGATGTATTTTATATTTGCGTATCACACAATATGGTTGTGATGTATAATGTTACATGGATGTTGGTGCATGATGCAAATGTTAGGAATATAGCATGTAGCTTGTTCCCATATTGTACCCTCCCCACTTAGTCCTTGTGGACTAAACCCTGCATGGTTGATTGTGTGTGCTATTAAAGATGATGGCAAATAAAAACCAGTTTGTAATCTCCTTGAACCTCGAAGACTTTATGGGATGGTGGAGGTTCACTTTTGGTTTTGATGTGGGAGCAGTCCCAAAAGATGAAGTTTTAGAAAAGCTCACAAGCTTATTCCGTGAGTTTTATTATGAACAGAAATATGGATATGATGACGAGGCAACCTCCTCGACTGTCACAGATTTGCGGTCTGAGGCAAGGCCCTCTAAGAACATTAACTAATGTTTGTTTTGTTCTGAGACTGGAACACTATTATCTTGAGGTGCTAATGCACAATTTTGGAACTTATATATGATGTGTAAAGTGAATGAGTATTAGATGTAAATATATCTTAGTTTTGTTTCTCTGGAATATCGAGACTATAATCAGATGCCTCATAAAGTTCTTGATATTAGTGAGGGAATATCACAAAAAATGGTTCGTCGCGTAAAACGTATATTTATACGGTTTTTTAGCATAGGTTTTCATATGATTCAGAGCATGTATACAGTTTGCTGTATAGAGTATGTATTTATAGAGCGTGCACTACTTGTTTTTCAGTTTTTTGCAGTTCTTACTATAGGATGACCCATGTATGTATTTTTTTGATGTATGTATGTGGTCTTTTCTATAGTGTTCGACATGCAAGTATCGAGCACGCCGTTTTTAGGGCTATCTAGCTGAAACACTGTTTCGGAAATTTCTTGGGCAGTTGTCATGGGTCCGACGGCAGTGGAAGACAAAATTTTGGAGCTTTAGATGCAGATTTTGGAGCAGATGTTCCTGCCGTGCTGTTAGCCGTGATAATTGTATTGCTGCTCAGTTTAGGTCTTGTGCATCACATAAAGCCGTGGGCATCTAGGCAAACAGAAAGTCGCAGGTTTCAGCAACATTTATCAGCAAGAGGAGAGGGAACACAGGTGCCCATGCTGACGAATCGCAACCTCTGTGCTGTTTGTGAGATACCTTCAACCAAACAATGTTCAGGCTGCAAGGCCGTCTATTACTGGTCTGTTTACTCATTTTCTTTTGCTTCTTGCCCGGTTTCTCCTAATAGTAGCTCATCTAATCTTTAATCTTTATAGCGGATAGATATATTCAGAATGCAGGCTGATTCTTATGTTTTGCATACTGATCAGCCTAATATTGGTGCAACACTAAGTACATGCCATATCATAATCTCTTGTCTGCATACATGGCTAACTTTGAGCAGGAAGATTCATTCTGTTTTTTCTTAATAAGATGATGAATTTTCTTTATAAGAAGAGGTGCTGGTTCTGTATGTTGAAACTGCGTTACAGATTGGAGACAGCGTAACAGGGCTAACAGTAGGGCAACGTATTTTCACCATTCCTCCTCGAGGAAGATCATGGCAAGAGTACCCACTTGTTCCTTATACTCTGGCATTTCCAATTCCAGATTCCATTTCTAATGAAGTTGCTGCACATTTTTTTGTGAATCCCTGGATGGTTACTAAAACTTTTGCACGCATAACAATGTTGAACAATAGTGTTTTTTTTTTCACTCGTTTTTTTGCCCTTTCTTTCAGTTTATGGTATGTTGGAAGAACTGAATGTTCCTCAAGGAGAATACATCACTCAAACAGCTGCAGGCTCTGTTTTAGGTCGGATGCTTATCCAGCTTGCACATGGCAGAGGTGTTCAGGTTAGCAAAATCAGTACTAATTTCGTTTGGCACATGCCTGATTAACTAATACCGTTATCATGTTTGAGTGAGATGGTGTACTCTGGTAATTTGTGTCTGGAAATTTCTGGCTTGTGAATCAAATTTCATAACTTCTTTAGTTCGTGGGTTCCTTCTATAGATAATAAACCTTGTTCGACTAAATGAGCAAAAAGAGGAGCTTAAAACCCTTGGATCAGATATGGTGATCGACTTTATAGAAGATGATGTCATAACTATTGTAAAGGACTTGACAAATGGAAGGATTGCATATGCATGGATAGTGTGTAGGAGGCACGTCAACAAAGGTTAACTATTTTACTCAATATACTAATATTAGTTATGCTAGATAATATAGACTATTGAATTAAATCCCCCCAGACCCCCCAGTTGTTTATGGTGATATTCGTACAGGGCGTCCACCAGTTGGCTCGGACCGTTGGATGTCGATTCTGGGCAATCCTGGCCGTCATTAAGTGCGACTCATTTTTTAGTAAGTTTTAGTTAACTGTGAGTTACAAATACGCCATTTAATCAAAGGTTTTG
>JAANSK020299568.1:0-10086 GCA_011763485.2 Isoetes engelmannii
AGTTAATGAGACACATACATTTTGTAATGCTTATTGCTGATTAATAAACTCTTTGCTTTCGTCCTTCCAAAAAAAAAGAAAAAAAAAAAAAATTATTGACTATTTTATGTCTCCTAGTTCATTACAATCAACCTGTCATGTTCCTAGTATAACATCCACTCTTACGAGAGCATTAATTGATAGCTCATTTGTTACCATGGTAACAGTAAAATTGAAAAAAAAAAAAACTCTTAAATTCTTATGTATTGGGGAAGTCAAATACCAATACGTCATCGTATCTAGATGTGTATACCTAAAGGTCAATCATTCTAACAAGTTGTGTGTGTATATCATGACCTAAAGGGCAACCATCCTAATAAGATGCGCAAGATGAACACTCTTTAAGTATCACTTTGATATGCTCTTTTCAAAAGTCAAAAGTAGCCATCCCACCAGTCCTCACACCCAAAATAAAGCCTCATCCACGTGACAAATAGATTTTGGGCAAGTCCAATATCTAAAAGAGCAATAACAACTAGCAGAAATGCAAGCTTGTGGCAAATGGTGGGGAAAAATCCTTTTTTTCACCACATAGTACATTATCGAAAAAGCCTATTTTCGGGATTAACGAGTCAGCACTTGGAGGTTCTAATAACTGAAAGGCAAGAGCCATTGCAAAAGAAGGTGCATGAGAATGCATGTCCTTTTACTATGCCTTAAGAAGAGCATAAGCACAAGCAATAATTGATATTAACATCTCTAGTTGCATTTGTTCAAAACCTCTTCACTTTCGTAACATTCTTTGCCTATTCCTTTGCTCTTATCTAGACCAAGTAAAGCTTTACAACTGACTATGAAATGTTTTTAGGAAATGTAGATTTGCAGGAGTAAAGGTTCAAAGAGAAATAAGAACTTTGTACATGAACCAATAAAAATAATATTAAAAAGATTCGATTGCATATCCATGGCAAAGCTTACAAGAATATTTGAAAACTAAGCACGTCATTAGCAGGCTTGCCTAACCTTGCTACAACATTTTATGCAATTCTAGCCTGTCCATCTAGCAGAAAACAGGACACGTCAGGTTAAATTGATATAGCAGGAAACACGTCACCGTAAATCGATGAGCACTATTGGATCGATGAATTTTCACATCAACGGCCAGGCGAAATTAGATATTCCACCGGCCTGTTACTTGACTGAATGCTACGATTAGGGAAATTACTAATTCCCCTGAAATTTGCCCCCGACAATAACCACGACCTGCAATTCTTTCGCCCTCTTTCAACTATGGGCTCCACGGAAGGAGAGGCCATGCCCAGAAGCAAGTCTTGGATCGTGGCTTCTAGAACAGGTATTACCAGCTTAATTCTAGTGGATCTGTGAAGAACATGCAAATAATTGGGAGCTGGAATAAAGCTACAAATTTTCCTGCAGAATTTGCATCCTCCACTTGTTTTTCTCCGCTTCCTTCTTTTCCTTCATTGAGAGCCTAACTCCATCCGCAACTCAAAAATTTCTGCACCTTCCTTGTTTTTATAAAGACGTACTTGTTTTGGCACACTGGAGCAAATAAGTTTTATTTTCAAACTTGGTCCTATAGGGCAGCTGGATTGCAAATAGATGGCAACGCTACAATTTCTAGCTAGGTAGGTACATGGATGCTCCCAAGCCACAGGGTGTGCAACCCTATGCGCTTTCCTGGTCTTTACTTCAGAGCACAAATACGGGACTACAGTTGAAAGAGATGTTCTTGCAAATTGCCTTGTGGAATTGGAAGTCCGCTCCTGGAAACTGGTATGTATTCTATGCATTTACACGGTGCTTTCTTTAGTGGCCTTCATAATATGCATTTAGTTCTATATATGATGAGCTCTCCTTCTACAAGATTATATGTTCATGCCCTGAAGATTATCGCTTGCACAATACTTTCCTCTATGGATTAGAAGCTTTTAATGACAACTTGTTGCAGCATCTAGACTTTCAACTTTATGAGGAGCATTTAAAACAATTGCAACACGATAGCAAGGAAAATAAGGAAAAAATCAAGCAAGTTGATACAAGAGAGCAGAAAAAGCTTGCTGGAATGAAGCATAAGAGCATTGATGATTGGTAAGATCTGTACTTTGATGCTTGAAATAAATATTTGCCTTTTGATGTGAACAGTCCTTCTTTTCGTGCATATATGAATACTGACACACATGAACAAGAATACCATCCACTAAGAAAGTTACGTTGATTTTGCAAACTGGCTCGTCAATTAACGACCTGCATCTCGCTTTGCAAATCAACACAATTTATCTGAGCAATGTAGGTGGCGTGAGAAGTGATTGTTTTCAGAATGCAAATGTTAATCTAGCTGGTTAACTGAGAAATTTTGTAACTCTATAGTTGTGATGTATCTGTTACTGAGCTTTCATCGTTTAAGGTAAGTATTCCTACTATGCATGATGGTATATGACCCGTTAGTGTCTCTGTCGTATGCATCAACATGTAGATTCTCAAATTAAATAACATCAAGTTATCAGTCTATTAAGCTGCAATTACTATAACACTATTGGTGTTTGCATCATTTCCATGCTGTAAGCTTCGTGGCCAGACTTTCCAGCTGAAGAAACATCATTTTCAAGCCTTAAAAATGATGTTCCTTTAGCTTCTTTCTTAAACTCCTCCCGCATTTCTCCTTCTACACGGGCACCTGAAACAAAAACTATGAACAATGAGTTTCAGTTTAGCTTGGATACAGTTATGCTCTATTGTTGAATAATCTGAATAAATTTGCAGTTGGTAGCCGTGGAAGGAATGGCCGGGAAGAATCTGGCGATTTTGATAGTGATTCTGATAAGTTGTTATATGGTATATGGGTGATCATTTTTGAGAAATTTCTTGGCAGTCACAGAATCAGAGGCTGACTATCCCCAGGTTAAGCTCAGGCAATGTTAATTGCAACAATAATAGTCTGTTTTCAAACCCAAGGTTTTGCTGGTGCGGAGGATTTAACATCCATCTTGCAAAGTTTAGAATTTTCAATGTTCTCGTTTACGCCTGATGTCATATATGTTATGTCTGGAACAAGGAACTCTGACACTAAAGAAACACTTCACGACATTACTAGAATTACCACAGCATGGCACCCATAGAACATGCTTATCCATCTCTTATATCCATCTCCCAGAAACTATTATCCTAAACCTTAAAGCTGATGTATCAGCCTAGTTATTTCAACTTGGTAAAAGTTTCGGCTGCGCACCCAAGATGTGGTCAGAAAAGAGCGAAATTATTTTGAGAACAAGAATTGCTAAAATCAATTAGTATGTATCCTTCTATGTATCATTTGCAGATGGAAACAATAGTAAGGTCAAGGTGGTTACTATGACTGTTAATTATCGTGTCAAAATGTGGAAACATGGAGCCAATAGTAAGATCAAGGTGGTTACTATGACTGTTAATTATGGTGTCAAAATGTGGAAACATGGAGCGCAAGTGGAAATGGAGCGCAATGGTTGTTGCAACCGTTGCAGGATATGGAGAGGATCTTTATATGTGGTGTGGAATGCTTTGGAGGAGGAAGAAGAAGAAGAAGAAGGAGAGGGAGAGGGAGAGGAAGAAGCACAAGCACAAAAGCATAAAGCCAAAGTTATCTTCTACTAGCATTTTAATTGCGTGTAGTTGTGCTAGTCAAGTCGATGAAGGTCACTGGTATTTGATAAATCTATAAAATATTATGACATTTTTCCATATCTTACATACTACTGCCCTGCGTGGTCAACTTTCTTGGTTGTGCGTGGTTGCTATGACTATTAATTATCATGTCAAAATGTGGACATGGAGCATAGTAAGTTGGTGCAGGATATGGAGAGGGTCTTTAGCTGTGGAATCCGTTCGGAATATGCACACAAAAGCATAAAGCCAAAGTTTTTTTGTACTAGCATTTTAATTGCGTGTAGTTGTGCCGATTTAGTGGATGTATGTCACTAGTATTTTAGATCTATGAAATGTCATGACATTTCTCCAAACCTTACACACTGTATTGCATGGTCAACTTTCTTGGTTGATCCATTGCTACCAATTCAGTTCATCTGGAGCTTCTAGTCTTAAGGATTATCCATCAACATGCTCTAGCATAAGAACCAGCATTGATTCATTGATTGCAAACGTCCTTGGAGCAATTAAATGCTGAAGCATTTGACCAGTTAGCGCTCCTTGCTCCCCAAAATCAATGCATTTGGCTTCATAAGTTTTGATATGCACTTAACTTCCACAAGATCACATAGAACAGGATCGTTAACAAATGAAAAAGAGTGGCATCCACAAATAGCGTAAGTCATTAACATTGGGCTTGTTCCTGCAAACAAATCAAGGACTATACCACCTTCTGAACTTCTTTTTCATTCACTTTAGTGGTATGTATTTACTTCTTTTCTCTATAATTTCCAGTATGTGTTGTCTAATGGCAATAGCAACATATGAGATGAAAACTGAAGATACTGCCTCACAGGCAAAGTTTTGGAAGAAGCTAAATAATGTAATGTTGTTGAAGAGAAGCCGGCCCAATCCAGAGGATTTATGGCTGATGAAGCTCAAGATAATTGCAATGCCATTGGTCTAGTATTCAATGACGGTCAACCAATGAAGGAAGAGAACGTGGATGTCAGTTAGTTCATTGGGAGCAGTGTCTACAGAGACATACAATTAAACTTATTATTCATGCACATATGCAAGAACACTATAACTTTATGCGGGACATGGAGATCAGCAACATCTGTAGAGGAAGCTGAAATAGCATATCAAAATACTCCTGGTCAGGAAGAGCTAATCCACAAGATTACCGGCATTGGGACCTTGCCTTGCATGGTGACACCAAAGAGCTAGTAGATGCGGTAAGTTCATGTATGATGGTGTTGACCTAGTTGCAGCAGCTCAAATACCAAACGCAAATTTATCTGAATCTAAACATCAAGAGGTTATGTCAATAAGATAAGCTTGGATGATGCTTGTCTACATGATCTGATAGAAGTTGTACTACAAAGTGCAAAGTGTAAAGCACATAAGGAACATAACTTTGTTGACACAGGTCTTGGATTAGCTACATTGATGCGCAGATTAGACACTCCTACTAGCAATGTAAGTTCTTCAGTTTGTGTTAATGCAGTTAATTCAGCTATGTTGCATACTGGAATCCGCCCATAGATCCAGGTTCCGGAGGAAACAATCAAACAATTCTTAAGCGAACAAGAGATAGTTTTGAGTACAATATAGACAATGGGATCAGGAAGTCATCGTCCAGATAAGCGAGTTCATACTCAAGCTAGAGTTAGAATGGATGCATCAAGAAGATGTATAGTATTTGATGAAGCAGCGTATGTTGTTCATGGGTTTGATCTGGCTGAACAAGAGTGGGCAATAAGAAGAACTGAGCTAGGAGTAGAGTGAAGTGGTGTGAAATGTAATTCCTATATCAATAAGATTATAACCAAATCCACTGCAGCACCATCTTCTACAGGGGCAAGGAAGCAAATGGAAGGTAGTCAAAAAATTTTGTTCTGCCCCAATCATACGCAACACACATGGTATCCCTGTGCTAATATAGTACACGTGCTAGCTAGACCTATTGATTGGCCAGTTTGTACTGGGGTCAATCTAAGCAGGCAAGAGTTGGGCATAATAGAGAGGGGAAGTTACTCTATTAGAGAGATCAATTCATGCAATGTTACAGCTTCTAGTGTGCAAAATGATTGCATTATGGCAAGTAAGCCTATGAAAGTTGTAGAGCGGTTTGGAAAATGCATGAATACAAGGACAAAATTGGGGAAGGATGCAGAAATCAGGCTTGAGCAAGCTCTAGAGTTGGAATGTGAACTGCTTTCAACGATGGTCATCATACCTCATTCACATATTGAATATTGTATTAGAAGGCCAAACGAAACTTATAAGGTAAGCATTTGCAAATATCCAACATGCACCTGTACAGATTTCCAGGCCAGAACAATGAAGAAGCAATACACTCCATGCAAGCATATAATGTATATTCTTGCAAGGGTATTAAAGCAATATCCAAGCTTGAGTATCGATATCATCCAACCTGTACTTACAGATGATGTCTTGCGATTAATCCTTTAAAACATGTTAGTTTGCTGTGCTTTTTTTTCCATGTACTTCGTTAAATAAATGTGTGCCAAGTTTTTCTTCATTTACATCAACTGTCGTTTCAAATTTCTTCGGTTATATGTTAATGCATACAATTTTGTCTATGAGCCTAAAATAAAACCCTCTTAACCACCAACAACAAAAAAATGCTTATTATTTGAAGCTCTTTGTGATTAAAGGTTTATTTTCTAATAGTTCAGAAATAGTTATTTTTTCATTGTGTGGAATTTGTTACATAGAGGCCCTTAAAAGAATAGAATCGTGATTGCATATAATAATGTGTTTTGCCACAAAGATGCTTTGCTCCCTTAGGCCACAAAGTTTAGTGTTTTGGATATTGATTTTTCTATAGAATAGTTCTATCATTCTAACCAAGCAACCATGGTTTTTAAAAGGGCTCTAGAAAATGCTACTTTTTACCCTATATGCCAAGGAAATATGGTTTCAAAAAGAAAAAAGCTCTAATGACCATTTGAAAGAATTTGCACTTTATGTTCTCATTATATTGGATTTCTATTGCCGTTCAAATGACTCCCTTTAAAAAAAGCAAATCAAAACAATGATTCGAAGCAAATGATGCTTCGAATCAAAAAAGCGAAAGCAAAGAATAAGCTTTCTGCAACGTTGTTGAATGTTTGGAAGGTGTCTCAAAATAATGTATGATAATTTTCTCCAGAAAATGCGAGGGAACTCAAAAACCTAGGCCACAGTCCAGGACGACCATAAAAGTCTGACGACAATGATCGAATGGCTTAACACGTGATTAGGATAAAAGTGAGTGGTCGATTCTAAAAACACTCAGCCTCAATCTAAAAAAAAAAAGGGGCTAAAGTTGAAAACCCAAAACCAATAGTCTAATAAAAAAAAATATATAGGGGTGAAATGACTATCCAGTGACTATCCAGTGGGTCTCAAAATTTTCCAGTGTAAAAAAAAAAAAATAACTAGCAGAAATGCAGGGTTGGGAAAAGGATAGGATAGGAATAACAAAGAAGAACTGGTAAAAAAGAAGGGAGCAACCTTTACTAAGGAGGCAAACTATTGGAACAACTAACGGACTGATGCCCAGTAGAAACTGCTACCATTATGGGATACAAGATAAACATCATGCAGAAGTTACCATTCTAACGATGCTCATAAAGGTCAGTGCCACAATGCTGCTCGTTATCCTGTGTACCATAACCCTAACATTTTCGACATGTGCCATTAAATTCATTGGTAGAACTTTTTAGTTGCAACCATGCCAGATATAGGCCCAACCCTACTGGCAAAAATGCCATAAACAAGCATAATGCAACCATTGCTGCAAGTATTTCAAAGATACATACTTGGAATTGCAATTTGCTCAAAATTGGCTCAAGGATGATTTGCTGCAACGAATCAACCTGATCCATCTGAGCTTTCACATTTGCAAATGAATCTTATCCATTCGATTCTACTCTTTTCTGTGTTAGTTTCGTTATTTTGTGTGTAAAATGAGAAGACTGGTCACCAAATACGATGTACAAGGTAAGACTGTCCTTTCTCAGCTTCTTGGCATATGTTCTGCACTCATTGTGTATAGTTGCATATGCATCTTCTTAATTGAACTTCCTTTCTTGGTTGTCATGGTTCAAGACATGTCCAAGAATTATATGAAATTATGTTGATAAGGAAAAGTGACAGTGATAGTGATAGTGACAGTGACAAAAGAGTTTAGCCAAAACACCTACGGCACAAGAGAATGTTGAATCTTACCAAGCTCTTCAGCCTTTTTCAACTTTGCTTTTATCATCTCCTGTGTCCTTGCATCTGGTGGCAGGGCAACCATCGTAGGCCATGGGGCAAGTGGAGGGGGGTTTGCAAATGGTTGTGGCATTAGCACTCTGTCCTTATTAAAAGCCTCGAGCAATGACATTGCCTAAAAAGAAAGTAAAAAAGAAAGGATTCAAAGATTTTAAACTGCAACTCAAACGGGTACAAAGGTGACAAACAGAGAAGACCCACCCACGTTTTGTTTGTAGCTCTTCAATTTGCTCTACGGTCTTTATTTTTTCATCAATTTTTCCTTCAAGATCTAGAGGACAAGGCATGGATTAAAACATTAATAGGTTGTTAGCTATTTTGAAAAGCATTAACAAAGTACCAAGAAATTCGTCTTCTTTACGCTTCTCCTTGATTTGATGCGTATATTCACTAGCCTCGGGTGACTGCAGAATAAACAAGAGATAGCAATAGACATGACAAAAGCTTAGGCTCGTCGTATTTATTTTTTATAGTACAAGAAATTTATCGCGGCGACCACCTTTTGTCCAACTCACTGCATAAGAAGTTTTGTATTAAGTCGAATGGATCCCGACTTTGGACATGCGAAATTTAAATTAATTATATCCTTAAACTTCCCTAGATTCTCTAAGATTCCATGAAGATTTTGCTGATGCTCTTAAGATTCCTCTTGATTCTGCAAGATCCTATAAAGCTTTTGCTAGATTTTCAAAGATTCTATGAGGATTCCCTAAGATTCTATAAGGATCCTCCAAGATTCTCTTAAGACTCATCTAGATTCACAAATATTCTCGTAAGATTTAGATTTCCCGATAGTCCCTGAGATTCTATAAAATTCCTCTAGATACTATCAACATTTTCTAAAACTTTGAAGATTCTACATGTTCCTTAAGATTCCACAAAGATTCCCCTCCCACCTTGATGTATGGTATGCCATATGCTCCTAAAAGGCTTCTAGAACTGTCTCTTTTACTGCGGCACCACCATTTTGAATTTTTGATTAGTTGTGTCTGAATCATTTACGCATATATATATATAATGCTGAACTTTGTAATCCGTTAGTGTCAATATTCAATACGTCATAACATAATTGTTGCCAATAGTTCTTAATAACAAATATAACCTTGCTATACTTCCATGTCCAGAAAGCTTACACAAGCAACAAAAACTGAATATTTTAACTTGTTCTGTCTTTACACAGATTTCAATCTATAACTAATCAGCTATTATGAGCTTCAAGGAGATCTCAACTCTAACCAAACAATTTGAATTGGTTTGACTTGGTTCTACTATGTTGCAAGCGTGCTTTGCCACATAATTGAATAAGATACACAGGTTTAACAAAAGTGACTTTGTTAGCAAGACATTAATTGATTATAAAGAAATTACATACTCCAGTATTTAGTCTATACAATTGAATGAAAAATGGGGACAAACAAACAGGCCTCACCAGGATAAGAACTAAACAAGGCCTCAATATGCTGATAAGTGAAGAGCAAGGCTCATTCTGCCCCAGAAGTATTAATGTGAGCTTTATAATTTAAAGGCACATGACAAGATGCTAGGAATTACAAACTCTTCTTCCATAATTCCGGGGGACGATATGTTTTAGGCTTGAATGGAACAGAAAATGGGAATACTCCCAAGATGACAGCTAAAATTCCTGAAGCATAACAATAGCATGCTAAAGTGCATATTGACTTGCTTGATGCTCACCGTATGTGATAGAACATGGTCGTTCCCCACCAATCAAACTTCATTCATTCACGGCATCCAATCAAAAACCCATTGAGCCACAGCATGTTTAGATAATTTGCTCTGCTACATTCCTACTATTGCCCTGGGAGCTTGCTGAGTAGGGTGCTTTTTTGCTTAACCTACCCAACTTTTTGAAGTTCTAGCACCTTACCAGCACCTAAATTAATGAGCACGGATGGGCTCGGACGGGCTCGTGATGGGCGCGTGACGTGTTTGAAGTGACGGACTGACGGGTACTGACGGCTTCAATTCCGATGGTTATACTCTGACGATGAATCATTCCTCTAAAAATTATACGGTAGGATCATCATAGAATTTTCGCGCGCAGGCACTTTATCTTGCATTCGAGCTCTTGAACAAACTTATCTCTCAAGCTTTGTGTATTTGCACTCTGTTTTTCATCCTTTGCAATTCCGGCAGCTCTTTTGCAACTATACC
>JAANSK020299579.1:0-10086 GCA_011763485.2 Isoetes engelmannii
AGTATAAAAAAATTTGTATGAGCATACCCCACAAACGAGGATCGCTATCTACGGTCCAAATCAAGGCATAAGTCGTGATAATGGCAGAATGTCGCTCACTATTTTGTTTCCACAGCAATACACTTTCACTTTTGTCTTTAAAGTCCGCTGTTTCGTTATCAAAGAATCATATCTTGGTTTGTGTGCTTTTGGATCTGCCACCAATTGTTGAATTGTATATCTTGTTTCAAGGTATGGTCTTTAGGAACTCGTGGCCTTGGTTTTATTTTATCCTGTGCAACAACTGTCTTGCACCAATGGAATGGTGAATGAAACAAAAAGTTCCCTGCAACAAAATGCTCGTTGTCGACTTAAGAGATGTTCAAAGAGATGGCAATTTTGTACTCAGAGATGCTCTTAAGATCATTGTCTTTGAAACTGCGACTGCGGGAAGAGGAGTGCAATGGCTTTCAATAGATTATACTCGCAATATGAGGCTGGAGAATCGTGATTCTATAATCTGGAAAAGTCACAGTTATCCTACAAATACACTTTCAACGAATCAAGTCCTAAAACACTCCATGAAGCTTAGCAGCTGGTTAATTCCTACTAATACTTCACAGGGGTTGTACACCATGGTGATGGAAACTGGTGGCGTTGTGCTCTATTCAGGTGAGTCTCCATATTGGGTGTTCTCTTATAATAGTAATAAGACCGTCCAATCTATCAAAACAGCATCAACAAAGGCATTTGTACATTTGTGCATTGATCACACAGATATGCCTGCTTTGTATTTAAGCACAAATATTACCAGGCTATTAGTATCACAAGATCTGGCATTTTGTGATAGTATAGAAGACAAGCATTTTTATTTAGGCCCCAAAGTAGTTTCAGAATATTCCAGTACATTAGTCCAGATATTGTAAGCAGCAGCTCCTCAGATTGCCGGAATGGATGTGAAATGAATTCAACATGAATTGTTCCCTACTGATCCAGGATGTATTACATCTGCACTCGTTTTGCTAGCTCTAGGATATTACATCTTCACTACATCAGTGAAAGTAAAAACACCATTGCTACATCATAAGTTTCAACTATGTGTAGATGGCCTGCTATCACTGTAAAATCTCCAATTTAAATGGTATAATAGCAGGTAACATTTGCAACGACAGTAGATAATTGCAGGTTTTAATAGAACAATAGATACAGAAGTAGGTAACTGGTTTTCTCAATTGGTTTTCTCGATATAAGAGGCGTGGAGTTAATTTACCAATTTCTCTAGAGACTCTAGATGTATTAATTGACCTAGAGGCTCTAGAGCTGCCTATCAATCAATCAATCAAAGTATTAAAGGCTCTAGAGGCTCTTGATCACTTGCTGGCATTGATGATCCCTGATCTCTGGATTTGCCATTTTTGCAGAAGCATGGAAGTGTCTTGAAGATACTTGTGCAGGAATAGGCTGAGAGCAGCTTCCCATTGAAGAAGGCAAAGAGTCCTTCCAAGATGGCTATATCTATCTGCATTTATCTCTATCTTAAGAGGCATTTATCTAGATAGTAAGAAGTGGCTTGACACCCAAGAAATTAGAACCAAGAGCTAAGAACCAAAGAAAAATCCATGGAACCAAGAAATCAGAACCAAGAATCAAAGAAAAATTTATAGGAACCTATTGCTTCCATTCTTGTCTGAAAAAAAAATGAAAAAACCCACCTCTTTAGGATTTGGTAGACCATCTCCATCCCCGAGCATGTCTTCCCTTCCACGGCCTCGTCCATGGGCACTTCGACCTCTGCTATCTCCTCTACGACGCGCAGTTCGACCTCGAGCAGGTGGAGCTCGCATCGCCATAGCTAACTGGACGTAAAGGACCTCGACGACGTCCCAATATTTTTGTTAACTTTTGGTGCATAAAAATTTTACGTCAGTTAAGTTCACGTAACCAAGTTTTAACAATTGTGTCGTGTGTGAAATGGTATTAAGTTAGTGTTTTTAGTATAAAAAAAAATTATAACAACAGTTAACCAATAGGCCTAACTAATAATAACATAACTTATGGTGTGAAGGTAAGAACGGTTAAAAAAGCTAACTTAACCTAACCTAACTACTAGTCTGAATAATCTAAAAAGTACTAGTAAATGTGTGCACGGTGTTGCCACGCATAGGTTACTCGTTGTGACTCCTAGAAATCACTGTGTGATTTCGAAAACATCAAGCATTTGCACGACATTTGCCTCGCGCGTCTGTCAAGTCCGTGTTAATTCAAGATGTAACGTGGAATGGAAAATAGGACAACATTCTTGGTTGGAAGGTGCAACATGGAGTGCCTTGAGGCGCGACATGTTGCACCCCCCAACCAAGAATGTTGGACTATTTTTCATTGCACAACGTCAAGATAAGAACTTGACTTGACCTGCTCAGCAGGTAAATTGCTACCCCATTACCTGTAGGGCAAGTTACTAACTTCAGATTCATTCTTGAAAAGAATGAATGCCATATGGCATCACCCCGTTGCTCCAAATGCAAGAACGAAGCCCCACTTATCTTGACGAATGTTCGATTAGAACCTTAATGGCATTAGCATTCTAAGATTAGCATTGATATTGGCATTATGCATTATGCAAAACCTAAATGCCACCATGGACAATATCAACAATCCATTCCTACCTACCCTAGACATTAGATCTCCTTTGAAGTACTTAGGTTACATCTCCTTGGGCTCTTAGAGATGCATTACGAAACTATTAATTAAGAATTAACAACTATATTCTAATCTAATGGGTAGCAAGGACTTGTACAATTGTTAAATGTCATAGAGCCTTAAAAAATATATTTGAATGTTATAAAATAGAGGCCTTGATAATTTGGATGGGAATTCGCACATGTGCTTGGAAGCCCAGAAAAACCCTACTAAACCCTAAGCTCCATCGACTTGGAGGCCCAAAAAAACCCTACTAAACCATAACCTCCATCAACTACTAAACCCTAAGCTCCATTGTCTCAATATGATTACCTCATAGTCCTCAATAGATCTTTCCAACATGCAATAAGTTTACTTATTAAAAAACAATGGAATGAGGTAATGCAATGGGGTGAAGTAGTAAGGAATTGTGTTAGAATGTGGTGAAGTAGTAAGGAAGAGTGTTAGAATAACCGACTGGTTGCAATAAGTTTATTTATTAAAAACCAATGGAATGAGGTAACGCAATGGGGTGAAGTAGTAAGGAATTGTGTTAGAATGTGGTGAAGTAGTAAGGAAGAGTGTTAGAATAACCAAAGTGCACGGGAAGATGAATGAACAACAAAACCCAAAAATCAGATCACTTTCACAACGTTGTGCAGGGAGCGGATGTAATTGTCGAAATCCCTTGTAACTATATAGAAGAACTTGCCACAATATTAGCTCAACTAACTAAATCTGAGCGATAGCACCTGATTGTTTGTTTGCAAAACTAAACGTAGTGATTGATTCGCCATTGCCTCTCCAATTCCATTGCAACCGAAATTAGAAAGCCCCGATCTCTTCATAGTCAGCCCTATTGAAATGAGCCATCTCAGTTTTCATAATCAAGCCTATTGAAATGAGCCATCGCCGGCAGAAAGAGGATTGCTTTGTGTGTATACGTTTCAAACGCTCAAGGACACTAACAGATTTAAGATATGGTCTTTTATGGATTGTGGTTATTATTTTTCTCTGCCATCACCAATGCTTTGCCCACTGCCACCAGTGCTTTTCCCCTGGCTGAAAGATCAACCTCCACAAGCTCTAAACCTGCATTCTAATTTCTATTGATGTGAGGGAATTGAACCCTTTGTATCCCAGCCAGATTATTGCTTATGCCTCCACTTCAGAACAATCGTTGCTTATGCTCCACTTGAAAATCGACATCTTACAGTCTCTAAAAAATGGAAAGGAAAAAATTTATCATATTCTCCAGTGAGAATCGACAGATAAGAAAGCATTGAATGAACTTGGGACTTCAAATACAGCATTTGCAAGACTGATATATGTGTAAGTTGATGCACCCCCATTAGGGCTCGAGCAGTTTCACAAACTTAGTTATAGTCACCTGCTACAACACTTTCATAATACATTCTAATTTCACCTCAGGCACCTTAAAGCATCAACCAGCATTTTTTATTGTCATTTGCCACATCAAAATGAACTACACCAAAATAAACTGAACTATAAGCTTGTCTTTTTCTTCCTATTATGCTACCATATGCAGTAATGTCGGAATGCTAGGGCCTTCAGAACTTACCAATAACTTTTGAGATACAAATTACAACGACATCATCATAACAAAACATGCTGTTGTCTTCCTTACCTTGCACGAAATGCAGACAAAGATTCTTGTTGTAACGAATACGAAAAAGAGATTATTTGTTTGTTGCGTCAGAGTGGATCTCAAAGCTTGAAATATGAGATCCTTGCAATACTATGATGCCAGAAATGAAACTATAGCTGACACATACATAAGAAACAAAATCTCCAAAGGATTAACCACTTAACCACAAACAAACAATGTTATTCCCAAATATTATTCCTTTACCTACTTCTAAGGGCCAGACTTACTTATCAAGGCCACGCCTTCCTTATGGACTCCAAAAACCTGAAATGAATATCCAACTTGAGGATTTCCACAACTAAAGAAGATGATGCATCCATATTTTGTGCAATTTTGTAATACCTGCAGCAAAAAAAAAAAGATGGTTAGCAAACATGACAACTACACTAATCAACATGTCCCTAATTTGACCGAATATATATGCTTGTTATCTCATGCATTAATGACTGGAAAAAAAAAAAGAACTAGAAGAAGTGCTTTCATGTAGAGACATCATTTGCATTTCAAAATTATTTACTATTCAGTTTGTCTTGGACATATTCTAACATGAGCACAAAGGACATGGGACAACATGTTAAAGAAATGAAACGTAAACCCAAAATCGAATTGAATTATGCATTTCATGAAGACAACTTGTCAATCAACCTGGGTAATTATAAGAAATTAGTAAAAGGTCAAAGACATACACGAGAGGGAAATTTGTTTCAAGGATCTTCTCCATACCTTTCTATGGCAATGAATTAGAAATAGGTAGGAATCAATCTTGGAATTTTTCATATTTTATACTTTCAAGCTATGAGCTCAGATCCAGAACTCAGTTTATTCGTGCAAAGTCCTCTATAGCAGATTGGCCCTTTTACCCTTAGGGTAAGAGAAATGCAAAGCAACTAATCATTTGCCTTCTCTGAATCCGATAAATACCTAGAAGCAGGGGGAGAAAGCGATATGGTAAATACCTTCATAGCAGAACTGGATGATCTAAATGCTCCAAAGCAGTCTAAAAAAAATCCAAATATGGAACTTCCCTCCAATTGCAATCGTGATGTAAATTTGTGGTCTTGAGCTTCTGATGTAAATACAGCACAGCTGAAGGTCGGAAGCTAAAAGAATAAGGCCGAGAGTGCCATAAAAAATAATAGAGAATAGAAAATCGATTAGCAGTCATCTTTCATCTTTCACATAATGCAGGTACTAAAAAGGAAGATTTGCCAGCTGCCGGATGAGGTGTGCGCCTGGAGCTATTGCTGAATGAAGCTCCAATCTAAAACTAAAATCTCTTGAGAAGAAGGCCTTTAAGGTAACCAGCACAATATTTCTTTTCCCTTTCTTCCCCTACTTTTGCTTTTATTCTCAAGATAATTTCTTATATGTAGGAACTGTGGCTTATCCCCCTTTGAGTTGAAGCTCGACCTACTCTCCAGATGAACTCATTGCTTTTGAACAATTCGTGCAAGAGCTCTATCAAACTTGCGAGACATAGAGATATTCTTTACGAATATGCCCAGGCAAGTATCTCCTTAATTCAGTTTTGAATGAAGAGATTGAGATTAAATGTTGTAAATTGCACTGCATCTGAAGTTACTATAATCTCTGTTGGTGAAATGGAAGTTTATCTTCAAATAACTCACATTTTCAAAGTTATGATGTTATCCAAAACACCTTCAGATTACTTTTATTTAAAATGTTTACAGCTTTCTTAGCATGTCTATGGTGTGGGACATGTTCAGTAAATCGCTACTGCAATCAAATTCCAAAGTTAAAGACATTTGAATGGTCTTTTACATTGAGAACGTTGACTAAGTTTCACGGCTGGGTGGTCATGCTCTGTTGAGCTGGTTGTTCCACAGCTGGTGGCCATGCTCTTATGCATAACTGAATGATAGCTTGAGACGAGCACATTGTAATTCCAATGTGGGAGCCTACTAACCCTCAGTCCAGATGCTACGTAGGTAAAAGTTAAATGTTTATGGGATGAAGGTAAAAGTTAACTGTTTAAGGGATGATGGCATGCTTCTGTAAAGTGCTTTCTATGGTATTATTCACCTGAATGGTTTTAACTTTGAAATATGTTTTAGTACTTTTGCATGCATTGACCAGATTAGTTCGTGATGATGCCTGCTCTTCTTTGGTGCATGAGGATTTTGATCACTGTTATCCGTCATATAAATCTGACTTGTTCTTGAGACCTTGCATTTTAAAGTGGCCTTTCAGTCAATGAACCTGGTAATTATAGTTTTACCCTTCTTACATGTCCTACACAAAAGAAGGGGGCTTCTTATTTATCAATTTGAAGGATTAGCTAAACGGCAAATTGTGTCATGATTAATCTGTCTATTGACCTTGTGAGAATTCATTTTAAGTAAATTTGGATAAATCCTAGAATTATCTGCCAAGCTTGTTTGTGAGATTGCCCAGGAGGCTACCCTGGGATTCAAATATTCTGGAGTATATGCTCATTTGTTGTTGGGAATATGATCTTTGGGCAGTGTTGGCGATAATATTCATGTATATTGCACCTAAGATGAAGTTCTATGGCGATGATGGAATTCCTTAAATTTTTGTGTTTAAGCTTACGATTTTATATCGATCTAGAGGTGCTGCAATTGCAGATCTATTGATTGAGTTTTGGAACACCTTTTAAATGGAAGCATGGCCAGCTTGACAAGGGGATGCATGCATGTATTTCGGCAAACTTTGATGCCATTTTCTGTGGTTAGACCCATGATCTATGCTAGTCCATTCCTTGTGTTTTTTATTTGTTTATCCCCCTGGCTGAATGCAGGGCATTTTAATAAATGAGGTTCTTTTGCTTGATGAGGCTTTTAGGTTCAATTGGGTTGTCTGATTGCTCATATTTTTACTAAAGCTTTAATTGGGCCACGCTTACATCCGATGGTGCGAATGTGTGCTAAATACCTCAATGTGGATGCGGCTGCAAAGTGCTCTGATGTAAGTCTCCTCTGTTCAATCTGCCTTCCTTTGATATGCTGCAATATAAAGGAAGTTTTGGCAATTGTAAACATATGACATGGGCCATGCATATGAATTTAGTTGCAAAAAAATCAAGTATTGCTTACCTACCCATAAACAGGTTTTCTGCGAGAAGTATATGTCCTTTACCCTAATCAAGATTGATATGCTGCTAGGGGATTTATTATTGAACTCGTCATATTTGAGCATGTTTTCTCCTCAATCCCATGTGCACACTACATCTGCTCTTTCCTCGATTCCCATCCAGTCTTGATTCCGAGGGTCGAGCTAGCTCTCACTATTTCAGTTGGTTTCTTCCATCCTGGCCTTCAACCCATTTGCCCATTTGACATATGTTTTTAAGACAAGTTATTGTTTAAATACTGTCTGGAATAAGAACATTTGTATATGATTGCCCATTGGACAAGTGATCCCGCATTTCTACCAACCATGTGCAAGGTTATATGCATCCTTGAAACATACTATCTGCAGGTGAACCTTTACTGACTCTGAGTGTTCATGAGTAATTAGAGTAGTCTTCATATGTCAAATTATTCGTTGAAGCATAGGTTTTTGCAAGCATCATGGCATGGATTTCAAATGTATGTTTCCATCAAAGAATAATGACTCTGGCTAATTTATAGTGTAGATGCTTATGCTCAATGGAAGACTTAATTACATGATACGATATGGCAGGTTCACACCTTTGGGGCGAGTTCTTTTTCAACAAACACACAATTAGGTCTCCTACTACACATTTGAAGTTATTTTTAGTGACATTTATACAATGTTGAGACCTTGGCCTTTTTATGGAATTCTAGAGTGGATTGAACCATTCATGAAAGCTCGTAAGCCAATGCATCGTATTATAACCAAGGATTTTGGCAGCTCAATGGTGACTAGTTGCAACATTTTGAGAGCTTGCATATATCAAGTGGATGAAAGATGCGCTGCTTTACTAATACTATAGTCAATTATAGTGCCTTAAATGTTCAATGCATAATTAAGGGTATAGCCAAGCCTTGATAAGCTTGGGTCGCAGAATAGTAAAGGCTATTAGTAAAACTTTTGCCTTCTCTACCAGTGGGGGTTTCTCTTCGATTATGATAGTGGTTGCAACTATTTTTGTAAAGACCTCAACTTTTTGTGGGTGCTTGTTCATATGAAACTCAATGAAGTCCTTCCTTAGGTTCTTCAGGACTGCAAATGATTCATATGAAATAATTTTTATGTACATAAAGCATGAATTATCTAGGATCCATGCTAATTATTTGAGGAGAATGCAAGTGGAATTTCTAGAACCTTTATGCATAGGTGCCCCATGATGTTGTTATTCCACTAAGTAATATCTCAAAAGGACGCATTTCCATGCACAAGCGTATGATGAGGCTGCTCATTTTATCTCTTTCAAATTTAGTTGATTTTACTATTCTCATGGTTCTAGCACTACTTGATGCCAACAGTAAAGTCACTATTATAATTATGATAGGATATTGAAGTAAGCATTGTTTGATATGAATCTCAACTTTGTAAGCTATTGACAATCTTCATATTTCCAATTTGCAGACGTTGCTATATAATATCGTTCTTTGCTACTCAGTGATTTCCTAGGATTTTCATTTTAGAGCAAAATTAGGTCCTTGTGTCTTTTTAAATATTAGCTTATTGTGCTCACTCCAAATTTTTGGAAACAAACTTGCATCCAAAGCTATCAAGGTTTCCTCCCACTTATAGCAGATAGTTACAATTGTAATGTCAATTTTGTAAATTTGTTAAGCTGCTAACTTCGGCCAATGTACTTGATGTTGTGCTAGTTGTACTTAAGTGTTGCGTGAGTTGTACTTGATATTACATGATCAATGAAATACGTCCTTCAATTAAAAAAAAGACTTATCTCACTTCCCTTATGAGAATGGCCAACAAGGAAGAAAATACTCACCCTATCTCTTATGCCATTCAAATCAGTTCTATTTTATTCCTCTATTTTTGAGTGCCGATTTTATATTTTGTCTATTCACAAACCAACAAATTCTTCCAACCTCCTCATCTCTCTAAAACCATAGCTTAGCCCCAAGCCTACCTTTCTGCTAGTTTTTTTTTTTTTTTTTTTTCCTTTGCAGAAATGAGCTTTTTGGTTTATCTTCGATAATAGATTGCATGAATTCGACATTTAAAAAAAAATTCCATTAGATAATAACGAGCCTTCTTGCTCCTAAGGAGCTTTTCGGCATCTTTTAGGCAACATTCGGCAATAGATTGCAACAGATCCATGCTTTGTAACACAAATTCAAAACATCGTGTTGTGAATTCATGAGATGCTTTGTAGCACAAATTCAAAACACCGTGTTGTGGATTCATGAGAAGATTAGAATGAGAATCTACCTGCATGACATACTGCCCTTGCCGGACAGTAATCAAAACATTCTAATTTGCACAGATATGGTGCAATTGTAACATTATGAACCTTCTACACTGCAACACTCTGTGGAATGGGCAGTTCATCCGCAAATTTTTTACTCACCTTTGGAGGTGGGTACTATTGTACCTTGCACGTCTGCTAGATCAAAAAACATGTACATGCTAGTGCCTGAACTACATTTTTTAGATCCACCATTGAATCAAATTGCTTTCCTTTAAGCAATTGCATGATGTACAAGGGCAATTCTTGCAGCATGAGAAGCAATATGCACTTTCTAGAAGCAAGAAAATGGTAACCACGATTTCACTATTTTGCCATTATTCTTTGATTTTGAACTCTACCAAAAGTGCTAACCCCATTTTCCACAGAA
>JAANSK020299601.1:0-19591 GCA_011763485.2 Isoetes engelmannii
ATGAGGGTTTTGAGACCGTGTTTTGAAAATTAATTTGGATCCTGAATAGAAACAGTATTTTTGTATCTCGCAATCCTCCAAACTCGCAATTCTTCAAGCCAGTAAAATTACCTCACAGGTAGCAGCAACTAATAGGTGTTGTTTATGTTTTCTGTTGATCTAAATTCATCTAAATTCCTGAGGACTGTAACTGCAACAGCAGGTCGGGGATCCCGGAGGTCAGGAAAAACAGTCGTCCGTCCAAACGTAATGGTTCGACCGTCCAACGGGATCGCGCTTTATTCATTCTTCTTTATTTTTTTCGTTAGCCATTACCGGCGTCCGGAATCACCAAATGTTTTTGTTTTTTCTCGTTTAAGGCTTAGGTCTCTGCTTGTTATTCCTAGTGGACAAAGGTTTAGTGCTGTGGGTGAGCTTCTTGTCCCTTGCCCCAGTAGCTATACCTTGGTTCGGGAAATTTTCCAATTCCAGCCTCAACAAGCACCTTTCTGACTCTTTTGAAGCTACCTCGGCAAGCTCCAACACAAGGCCTTGATTCCTCCGGAAATACCAAGAAAATCTGCTATTTTCAGCGAGAAGTTTTGTTGCTGTTTCAACGTCGTCCAGCTAAATCTGGATTTTGTCCAGCAGGTTACAAGGGTCCGGGGGAACTTCCTCAACCAAGAGCTATACAAGCTTATGGATTCTATTTTTCAAAGTGAGATTGAAAAGGAGCATTGATGTGATAGGTGCCTCAATTATTCTGTATGAAGCTTTTGATTAGCTTTAAAGTGAGATGAGTTGCACACCTTAACTTGTGTATGTCCCTTTTTAAAAGGAGAATGATATGATAGGTGCCTCAATAAGCTTGTATGGAGCTTTTGGATTGCCCTTAGTCAAGTATTGAAGAATAGAATAAAATCGAATTGAAAAGAATTTCCTACTTAAGGACGGAACACTTCACCAATCACGTTGAACCCATAATTTCCTACTTATTAATAAAATATTTTATAGCTGAGCTATTAAAAGAATAGAATAGAATAGAATAGAATAACATTTTTATCATCCACGGAGATCAATTGGCCTTATAGGACCCATACAAGGAGGAAACAACAAGCTCATTACAACCAGGATGATAAACCCTCGCCCCAAAAGGGTTTTCGAGAGAAAAACCTTGGCAGTAATGAACTTGCTGGTATATTGTACATGAAGATGCCATCATGACCCAGAAGGGCAGAGCCGATGCCGCTTGTCCATCACGTCCTGAAGATATGACCCAAGAGATCCCACCGTATTGGTGCTCAGCAAGAGATGGAGTGGCTGGTTTGGCACCACCAGCCGAGGGTACCGCGCCCTAATCTGTTCATAGGAGGGGCAGGTTTGCAGAGCATGATGCTCGTCTTCGATGACCCCTTGGGTGCAGAACTGGGCAAGGCCTGTCCCCACGTGCTTCTCTCACCCATCGCCCTGTTTCAATACGGAGAGGATGCCTAATGTGCGGATGGAGGCTATCAGCCTGCGCTTTTTCATGGACAACGGAGTGCGCAGGTAATGGTGTGGGCCTCATGTTAGCGTGGGGTTTACCTCCTTCTTGTAGTGTGCCAACTTGACCTGTGCCAGAGCCTCGGCGTCCCAGAGCTTGCCACGGAAACAAGCGTCCAAGTATATTTTCAATTCCTCTTGCTCCTTTATGTGGACATGCGCGCACCGATGTGCCTGGACATGCCATTGGGAATGCCACTGGGTCTGTTTAACCTCCTATGTGAGAGTACCTTATTATGTTCAATTTTTACTATATCAACTTCAAGTTATGTCCACTTCCATTCCATTTTAAATATATCTTCATGTGAATGTTTCCTCACATGATAAGAAAGCCTAGCCTTCATTCAATACTCCACATGTACATATTCCTCAGTGCTTTTTTAATCCTATCCAGTATTGGCAAGGACTATTTCGTCTCTATAGACGATAAACATCAATTCAATTCAATTCTTCACAAGCTAGGAATATTGAGGAACATTAAGGATCTTTTAGGTGTTGTATAAATACCGACTTAATACTATCTCTTGTTTCACAAGACGAATATCTAATAAGATGGACATTGATTTGACAAATGGAGCTAAGGGCAAGCTAGAAGCATTTGTGGAACATTTAAGGGAAATTGGCATCCCTCTTGTGGTACTTATGATAGGTATATGTTGTAGTATTGCAACATTGGTAACATTATAGAGCATCACTAAGCATGTCGTTGCAACACTAGTATGGATGTTATGCATGCAACTCCTAGATAACTAAGGACAAGAATGTGAATAGAGATCTAGTACTGTTGAGTGAAGTCATTGTTGGGCTTCTTGAAGATTATGTTATTTATTCCTTCTATAGTAAAATTGACCTATCACTAAAAGTTCTTGTGTTAAATACCTTAGGAATGGGATCCTTAAAATGGGTAAGACGATTTTGTTCAGCCAAATAAGCTTAGAATTTGATTTATTTAAATTATCAAAGAAATGCGTATAGCAAAAGGTTTGACCTTACCAAAATGCATGTCAATGGTTAATCATTCACAAATACAAAAGACTAGACAAAGCAAGATGATCATATATAAATACATTTAGGTTAAACAAAGGTATTTACAACAAAAGTTCACGAGAGAATTTCACATGGATTCCTTAGCTAGAAATTCGGCCAGTGTTATCAAGCATATGTAGAGTTACTAGGACAAGGGAGGGGAAGATTTTTACATCAACTCATGAGGAAGTGGAGGCTGCTTTTAAATAAGTCCTAAATTAAGGTATCAAATGATCTAGCAATTAATTTGAAATCATTTTAGGCAATAAAAAAGAACATTGATATATGGAGTTTGCTCCTATTCGCTATATTTTGCACATCATCCTAGGGGCCGATCAAGCTCATGAACAATTTATATCTAAAACTTATTGCTAACTAGAAAAATATATGTAGATGTACAGTAGTATTTAGTATGGCTGAAACCAATAACAATGGCACTTGTAAAGAATGGACCTTCAATACAAAACCATTGCACATGGACATGCTTATAGTGTACGAAGATATAACCAACAAAAGCATCAATTTATGAAAGGACAAAACACTTCTACAAACCAAATCTCCATATCAACAAGCAATCCATTTGTCTAGTAGGATGGGTGAAAGGGGGCATGGATAAAAATTGGCACTCCTAAATAATAAGAAGGGAATTTTTAATACAAAATGAACAATCTTTATCCATGGCACATGGATAGGCTCAAATGCTTTATTTTTACAAAGAGAGTGCCAAAGACATATTAAAGAATCAATGATGAAGCATGAAAGGGCAAAGTACTCCTAGAAACCAAATTTCCATCCACAGGGAATACTCCTAGAAACCAAATTTCCATCCAGACAAGGAATGAATTGGACTAGTAGGTTGGGGCAGGGGTAGGAGTGCAGTAGAAGACGGTAAGGTAGAGAAGTGAAGCAAGGAAAGCTCCAACAAAGTCACCAACCCAATAAACCCACTGGTTGCTCCAGTCTCCGGCGAGTAGAGCCGGGCCGAAGGCGCGCGCCGGGTTGAATGCGGCGCCGCTAAATGGAGATGCTGCAAAGGTAAGGGCAGCAAGGACCAACCCAATTGCAAGAGGTGCAAGAGAATCCTTGGTGTCCACCACCAATGCATATACTACAAACACTAGTCCAAAAGTACCAACTAGTTCAAACACTAGGCCTGCTATGACGCTCTCGCTTGCACCCAATCCAACCACTGGAATCCTCTGCAAAATGGTGCTGCATTTGTTAGCCAAATGCTTGAAAAACCCCAGTTCTCAGCCAAAATCTCAAATCTATCACAAGGAAATTTTTTATTTTCTGAGTTTTTTTCCTTGGTGTGTTTTTACCTGGGGAACAATGAGAACGAGGAGGCCAGCGGCTGCCGCAGCTGCTAGGAGCTGCGCAATCCAGAGTAGAATAGCCCGGAAAACTGTGATCTGTCCTCCCACTACCAACCCGAATGTGATTGCCGGATTTAGATGCCCGCTCGAAATCTTCCCTGTTATTGAAAGTGTAACGTAGTATGCAACTCCTGTTGCCAAGGCTACCGCAATTAGCCCCGCAACTGTGAGATCCCCTGGTGCTATCTTCTCTGCACGAAATTAAGCCAGCTGGTTAATTACGTTAATTACACAAAGCAGCGAAAAATATTTCTGTTTCTGTTTTCGTGTAATGTAAAGTTAAGAAAGAGACAAGATGTGGCAACTCGATAAAGTTATCCCATCTCGAGTTCCCACACTTACGTCCTTTTTCTTGAGGTATACGCATCCACCCAAAACACCACCTAGTTTCCACAACTTAGATCACATATATACATTCCCCCACCTAGATCATGATTGCATATAACGATCTAGAAACAAAATCTACATATGCCGACTTACATCATTGTCACATATGGGCAAACAACAACAACAACAACAACAACAACAACTCACAAAAACCCACCTACAGCTTGCACAGAAGAGACACTTGCGAACACGAACAAGAATGTCCCAATGAATTCTCCTAACACAGCCTTGAGTGTTCCAACACTGCAACACTCGCTTGAATCCCCTACTGCGACGCTGAGAGCCATGGTGATAAGCACTTTAAGATGGATTACAACAATGGGGATCTAAAGGAAGTGTGTGAAAATGAGAGCTGGTGCCTTAGCTTAAATGGATTGTTAGAAGTGGTGGCCCAAATATAATAATACCAATTTATTTGCTTGCATGTGACCCCTTCCTCTCCTACTGGGATATTTTGATGTAAATTCATGCATCCTGGTCATGCCAGCTAGCCTTCCATAATTCCTTATGCCAACTTGGTCCAATGTTTGTTCTTCCTTATCCCTCGCGCTATAGCTAGTCCTCTTTAATTTATTCATGTTGGCCCACATGTCCCTCTCTTCCCAGTAGATAACCTTATCTTCCATGTTAACTAGTTTGTATATTTTTTTTGGATATGGGTTGAACAGGTATTGTCTTCCGGATATCCTAACAATGTCAACATGATGACGATGTTGTATTTCGTTATTATCCCTTATTGGCTGTATTCTTTGTCTTTTCTTCAATGCTTTACAATTCAATATCTACAAGCAACAGCTTCGCAATGTCACATCTTATCTACATACAAATTTAGTTGATCTAGACGAGTAAGATTTAGATAGCAAACGAAGTTTTTGACACTTTCTATCCTTTCACTTGAATAAAATACGTCATATAACCTTGCATCTACCCCCTTGTTCAACGCAAAGTACAACATATTTATGAGAAAGAACATGTCCATGTGCATACAACAAACTATTACTCGTAAGTAATAGTTTCTTGCACATGGTCATTATCTTTCATGAGGTGGTTAATGGAAATTACTATAAAGAGTTTCAATTGGCATAATCAACAAAAGAAAGCCAACATGCTCTTCTTTTTGTTCATGCAAACTTCTAAAATAGAGATGTGCTTTGGCATTAACTTCCTTTTAATTTAACTGGAGCCTTGTAAATTTGAAATAAACTCCTTACATTTATCTATTCAAAAATTCGTCAATTTGAAATAAACTCCTTACATTTATCTATTCAAAAATTCGTCAAGAACTCAATCAAAAACATCAGTTAATGCAGATGGTAAGTGCTTCTCATTAAAGAAGGCATTCCATTGCAATTTATAACATATTAATGACAAAGTTTTAGTTTCTTGCACATGGTCAGTACAAAATACATTTTTCATTAGGTGGGTAATGGCAATTATTGAATAGAGGTTCAATTGGCATAATCAACAAAGATAAGATAAGCCAACATGCTCTTGTTTTTGTTCATGCAAACTTTTAAATAGGGATATGTTTTGGCATTATAGTTTCTATCCATATATCTAGAGCCTATGAAATTGTAAAATTTTGTGTGCGCGTGTCTCTGTATTTGCTTTGCTTTTTTCTTTTTTTGGTGGGGGGAGGAATCCTTAAAGGTTGCAAAGAAAAGAAATGTTGCTAACAAATCCACAATGTTGTTCCAAATTCAAAAGCACATAAACAATGGACAAAGTTATGAGTTGAAATTGCGCGATGCTTTACTAGATTAAAGTTTTTATCACTTTTTTCATTTAATGTCCATTTGGTTGCAATTGCATAGGATAAGACAGAGTTCCAAGAATTTTAAGATGGAGTTGCATTGATACATACAATAAAATACAATCAAAGAATAAGGTGGGAAGGCCATGTCTCCAAGGAAAGTAAATGAGACTTATTCCCAAACAACTCACAATTCAGAAGAGGCTGAAGTAGATCTAGGGATACTCTGAAGTGGCAAGAGGAGCATGGGAGGAATGGGAACGAAAGAGACCAAGGTATATGAGGGCAGCAAGGAAGGCACCAACAAGGTCACCAACCCAGTAGATCCATTGATCAGCCCAGTTACCAGCAAAGAGAGCAGGCCCGAAGGCGCGGGCCGGGTTGAATGCGCCGCCGCTGAAGGGCGTGGCTCCAAGGATGAGAGCAGCTAGCAGCAATCCAATTGCCAAGGGTGCAAGCGCATCCTTGTTATCCACCACCAATGCATAAACTGCAAACACAAGTGTAAATGTTCCAATTGCTTCAAACACCAAAGCTGCCACAACTGTCTCGTCTGCTCCCACTGCTATTACTGGTGTAAACTGCACATTTTACACTATAATGTAAGCATTTTTCTGTATAACAGTAAACGATTTTATTTTTTATTTTTTCTCCTTGAATGACAAATTTAATTCGAGTTCTTACCGATGGTAGTGCAATGACGCTCAAGAGTCCCGCACCCAGAGATGCTCCAACCAGCTGAGCTATCCAATATAGCAGTCCCTTCAACACTGTTATCTGACCTCCCAGTACCAGCCCGAATGTTATTGCTGGATTCAAATGGCCCCCTGAGACTTTTACGCTTATTGCTAGTGTCACAAAGTATGCAATTCCTTGTGCCAATGCTATGGCAACGAGTCCCGCTGGGGTGAGACCTCCTCCAATTTTGTCTACAATTAAAAGAACTATATGTCAATACTAGTGACAAAGGACATGTAATATACTAGATCTATACGTTGTCAACATATATTTGTTGTCAACAACAAAGATATACATAATGGTACAACAACAACAACAACAACAACAACAACCACCACAACCACAACCACAACCACGTTGTCGTCGTAAAAAAAAACCTACCTACGGCCTGCACCGAGGCAAGGGCTGCAAACACAAACAAGAATGTGCCATTGAACTCGGCTAAAACATCCTTAAACGCCTCCCATTTTGTGTACTCGTGATGGTCTCCAATTGCGACGTCGAAAGGCATGTTGAGAGGCTTCTAGATGGATAGAAACTCCACAAATCTTTGGGTTGTAGCTCTTACAAGCAATGGACCCTTTTTATGGCACTTGCATGTGGCCCTAATATAATAATGAGTTGGGCCCTTGCATGTGACCCAATGTAAATGCAAAAGAAATTGCTTTGTCTATTCCGGCTTACTTGGTATATTTAAATTCGTATATCCCTTATCTACAAGCGAATCTTGTCATGCCAGCTAATCTTTGATAAAAATTTCCTACAACTTGCATTTCATATCTTTTCCTCCTTATCAACTCCATTCTTTGTAGCTGTCTTGAGTCTGTTCAAGCTTGGCCCCCTTATTTGCTCTCTTTTTGTTAGTTCATCTTGTCCGTCTTGCTCCAAGTGTAGCTTCCATGTATTAAAAGGAAGCACCCTTCCTTTTGCAGTCAAAACTGATGAACAAAATTCTCCATTCTCTCTACTGGTTGCGTCCATTTGATGCTTCCTATTTGTCTTTTCTAATGTTTCACAAATCTAAGAAACCTTATTGACCCGCTACACCTTATCTCATAGGGTTGGAAAGAATCAAACTACCATAGCACTGACATTAACATTACCTAAGCAAGCAAGTGAGATATGCATTGATCGTGTGATTTTTTATCACATTCTCCAATTGAGCTTTTCCTAGCCTAGTAGGGGAGGGAGGATCGCCAATAGTGGACCATGGTCCAATAGTAGATCATGGTAAAATGGATCAATTTTGCCAATAATGGCTCAACGCATTATTATTGTTTCAATCTTGAGCATTGAATAAAATGGGTCAAAAAAGTGATTCAATCCTAATCATCCAATTTGATCCACAACAGGGTATATGAATATTCTTACTATTTATAGATAGACCCATTTTATGTGAAGATTTCATGGGGTATATGTACCCAATTGTTTCCAACTAAAATGTATGCAATATCACTAAGCCATATCCATGATTTTTAAGTGGTCCACTGTTGAGCTGCCATTGACTTTGACTTTAGCCTTTGGCTTGAGTTTTTGGCCATTGACTTCTTGTCTTTTACTTTGACTTTGACTTTTCTATTTTGACTTGTCAAAAAGCCTTCTCCAGAGCCTTCCTTCTGCCATTTAAATTGGATCCCAATTTGAGCATTCCAAAACTCAGAAATTCAGTCAAACTCGGCTTCCATGCTCTCCTACTCATCCCTCTTTGCCTCCCTCTCCTCCTAGACCCCTATCTTCTGCCAACTAAATTGGGCTCTAGCCCAATTTGAGAGTCTCATTGCTTCCTTGCTCCCTCGCTCCCTTCCCCACACCATGGCCACCCCAGTGATCGATGAACCGGAAGAGCCCCAAACCACCATGCACATAGACGACGTTGACCAACAAGGTCCCCCTCCCCGTTCCGATATGGCAGCCCGACTCATGATGGGAGAGCTTATCGACACCATCCCCACTCGCAGAACAGATAGACGGGGAAGGTTGAGAGAACCACCTTGAAACAAGCAGCGCGGGCAAAGACTCAGGCGACATACATGGCCCGCTAAGCATATGACAGACACGACAGTCTGGCAACGAACCGGACATGCCCTCAGATTCGCCAACCCAGACACCCGATGATCGCTGGCAAGATGTTCAGAGCATAGCAGACGGTAACACTGCCTGAGTTGAAAGTATGACATCAGAGATCCAGCAGCTCCGTACGTCCGCATCAAAGCTGAAGAAACATATAACAACAGACAAACAACGGTTCTCTACCCTAGAAGCCCAAGTGCAGCACCTTGAAGCGGGGCTTGAGCTAGCGCACTCTGGCAGGCACCATGATTGGGTAAGGTTTGATGCCTTTCAGACATCTGTAGATGCCCTCTTCTCCCGTATGGAGGCCATGGTTCAGGCCAGATAGGGTTTTGAACAGGACATTCAGGCAACCCTGGCCCAACTGAATATGGAGCTTAAGCAGATGAAAGCTTTTCAGATCAGGGGCCATAGTTCGCAGAAGACACCTCTATTAAGAACACGAAAGTGGCCTCTACACTCCAAGCCTTGGATCATAGGCTGAGTGCAAGACAGAGAGGTACATAACCTCCGAGCTGCAGTTGCTCTAGAGGGAAAGGGCCTCCATGTAGAAGCACATGCCTTGTTGAAACATTGTGAGAGCATGCTTGAGAAACATGGCAAACACCTACAGGAACTGAATTCCTAGGTGCAGAGCATGAAGATTGTTCCCCCCTGTGACCCAGCAGAGGCCCCGCCACATGCCTCCTCACACACGGGCAGACCGCACCAACATGGCCCGGGAGAGCAGAGAAACCCAGGAACGCGGACGGAGGTGCCACAATGTGGTGGTGCATGGACTTCCAGACGAAACGAGAAGACTTGCTCAAGCGCCTCCAGACAGAGATCCTCTCACCCATGGAGTTCAAGGGACTGGGACTGGTGCACATTGCAAGAGCAAGCCGTCATGGACTACATTGTCCAGGTCGGCCACGGGTGGTCACGTTCACAGTTGCGGACATGACGATATGGGATGCAATCTTGCAGCAGAGTTCGAAGCTGAAATGCACTTCCTTGTATATTGCTTGTGACCTCACTAGCACACAACAGGAGGCCTGTAGGAAAGAACTTCATCGGGTCAGGAGCGTCGGCCGCAAAAGTGATGCTGTAAGAGTGTCCCGGGCTACTGTCACACCCGAACACTCGACTGGGCCTGCAGCGGCTGCCATGGCTTCTGAGGCTCGTGCCATAGAGTCTGCTCCTACCACTTTCCTGCTCAAGTGTCGAGCACACAAAAATAGGAAATGTGCCTCAAGATGGCGTCTTGGAACTGTCGAGGTTTTCCTTGGCAGAAAGGTCAGAGTTTGAACTCCATTGCGAAGGATGTAGACATCAACATGGAAACCTAGGAGCATGCTGGGCATAGACTGTCGGACCTCCTTGGCTATATGTATGTCTCAGTGTTCAACGAGTGCACAGGAAAAGGGAGGGCACGGGGATGTTGCCTATTACTACCACACCACCCTGGGGCAGTCAGTCTTCATACGTACACAAGGTAGACTGGCACAATCGTTACCTGTGGGTGTGAACATAGCATAATGATGGCACCCCTCTCTTTGTGGCGGGATGCTATTTCCCACATGCTGAGAGTAGCTTTTATAGCACTCACGTGGATGTGGATAGGTTGGAGCCTTATGTTGATTTGTATGATGACATACATCAGCATAAGCAGCTGGGGAAAGTCATAATTCTTGAGGACTTCAATGCCCAGACAGGAACAAAGCTGGTGACCACCCGGTTTGACCCACTTACTGAGGATGTGATGCAATTAAACCTGGCTGAGGCGACTGGTCCAAGGACATCAAAAGACACTCATGTCACACGGTATGGCAGGCAGTTGCTCATGCTCTGCAGCATTTTTGACCTACTAATCTGCAATGGAATGGCACAATAATGTTACGAAAACCAGGTGGCTGGGCCGATTGTAGTCAAGGCGTGAAGCCACAACAACCAGATCAGGGCTTAAGGCGTGAAGTCATAATAACCGAGTAACAAATCTCTACCGAATCAATGGGTTGTGCTAGCAAACCGGCCTTAACTGAATCAAAAAATCCCAGCTGAATCAACTATGGGTTGTACTGGCAATCCGATCTGAGCTATGTTGATGCCCCCAGGGCCTGATTTGGGGCCAGATGGATGGGCGCTGGAGCCACAAGAGGCTGATTCTGGCGCCTCGGGCTAGGCGCTCACCTTAAGTTTCCGGTGGGTTCATCAACTCCTTTTAACATCTCTTTTTCTCCTTCAAATAAACAAATTGTTGCCCTTGCTAGACTTGAGCAGTTTGAAAAACATTTACCTCAGTGGCATATTGTCAACCTTGGGCCCTTTTTGTGATATGATATTTTTGGAGAATCATGTTAATAGAATAGAATAGAATAGAATAGAATAGAATATAATAGAATAGTCGTCCACATAATGATTATATTAAGCACCTCCCTACTAACCCTTGACATTATATTGTAGGAACCAAGTTATCTCCAACATATTCAACATAGCTCTGAGCCTTTTGGCATAGGGTCAAGATGTGGTCCAAAAGTTGGTTGCCTAACTAGGACCTTTCAATATCTAATCCCCTGGGTAGGCATGTTCAGTTGTAAGGGACCCATATGTTTAACAGTAGGACAAGCATATGTTTAACGGTAGGACAAGCAACCATCTATGTCTTGAAGCTTAGCTTAGATTGTGAATGCAATTATAAAGGGGTTAAACCCCTGTGAGAGCCTATTACGGCAGATAAATGGGCGAGCCTGGAGGGGCGAGCCCATTTATCTGCAGTAATGGGCGAGCACAGGGTTTTGACCCCTTTAACCTGACAGGTCCAAGACTATTTTGCCTTGGATTTTTGGCATGCAATAAGACTTGGGAAAAGAGTTTTGACAATGATGTCGTTGCTACAAGCAGATTTATATGTCACGCATCACAAATCCGGCCAAAAACATGTTCTTTTTCAAGCAGATTTGAATGAGGTAAATGCAAATCCGGCCAGAACAGGGCTTTTGGTGCAGATTTGAATGAGGCAAACGCAAATCCGGCTAGGAACAGGGTTTTTGGTGCATGGGTTTCCATGATAGCCAGGAACAGGGTTTTTGGTGCAGGGGTTTCCATGATAGCCAGGAAAGTTTTTTCTCAGGCAAGTTTTTTCTCAGGCTTTCTTGAAGGTTTTCCTTTGCCGATAAACAAGCTGCACATGATAAGCTGGCTGCGAATTGTTTATTTTGATAACCAGGCCGAGCACCAAATGTTACGACTAATCACCATTCCAGATCTAACAGCTAGGATCTAAAATAGGCGAGGACCTGTGGGTTAAGAGGACGTGTTACAAGTAATTCGTTCATGCGAATTTAGCTAAGAAATTTATCTTCTTTAGACGTCAATAGTAGATACAATTGGTAAACATTAATAGTAGATACAATTGCACATGCTAAGAACCACGGAAATGTTGGCGATAATTTCTTGTATATATTTATTGTGAGTGCAAGACAATCAGTTGATGTATGAATAGCTTTAAGATTATCTCAAGCTTTAAGATTATCTCACGACAGTTTCCATAGTCACACCTTTCATGAGATGCCTTTTCTAAGTCAAATTAGCAGGTTTTATACTATCTACAAAACAGTGTGTACGCTATATTCTAAGTTTTACAAAGCCTAGGCAAATATCTCCTCATTGAAACCCCGTCCTGAAGCTTTCCAGTGCCATTTTCCCGCTTCCTCTTCTTCGAAAAACCACCTAGTACTTTGGACGATATTTCAACCGTTGCACTCTTCTTCGTAACCTTTGACCCTTTTGCCCTATCCTCATTGCATTCACCGTTAAAGTTGCTGCTAGATTCCTTTGTATTTCCTACGTCTAAAATTTGATCTCCACATTCCTGGGTAGTTGTCATCCCTCTTCCCTTTTCAGGAGTCTTGGATCTTTTTATTGTATCCTGGCTTCCCAGAAAGGTAGGTCTAGTGACCCTTTTATTTTCTCGGTTTCTCTTACGTTCAGGGGCGCCATCCTGCATTTTAGAATGAATACTTGGTTAGAAAATGCAGCTGTCTGTTATTTATGCAGCATATAGATCCTGCAATATACCAGATTGAATTGCACTGCTTGACTTTCTTTCCCAGCACTGGCTACTGAGATTGGAACAGCACTAATTCCTTCCCTATGGAGTGACGTGTCAGTTTTCGGAATTGCAAGGGTTTGAGTTGAAGCTTGCTTGACAGTGTCCTTTATAACTTTGTTGCTATCGTGATATTTGTTCTCCTTGTCTGAACTACTTTCATTTCCTCCAGTTGAGTCATCATCTCCATCTGGATTCCCTTCTGGGGCTTCTATTTGCTGCATCAATGATCGTATAACTTCTTCCAGCTGCCTGTTAACCTATACAATAATCCACGCAACTGCAGATATTAGTACATACAACCATGATTTAAAAATTCGAATGAAGTTTAACAAACCTGAGGATTGATAAGAAAATCAGCTATGTCTCCCTTACAAGAAGGACAAGCTTTTACAACTTTCTGGGTACGCAACATCCGACCATTAACACCAAATCGGTGACGCGTATCTTCTTGACCTGCAAAGGCCACATCCAGGCATCCGCTGCAGAAATTGTGCCCACACGGAGTGGTCACCGGCAGGCTTAGTGTCCCTTTGCAAAGGTTGCAAACAAATTCTGAACAATAGCAAAGGTCAATATCAGCTTTCAGGTAGTGGCTGAGCAGTATTGAACAAGAGCGTGCAGTCTAGCATTGAATAGTTTATTCCAACCTAAGTCTAGCAGAGACTGAGCTAGCTTTCAGGTTTAACACTACCAGATTCAACCATCCACAGAATATTATAGATATTCTGCTTAAATACAGTCTAAGAATATTTAATGCTAAATATATGCTGGTAAAGTAGCCTTGTCATACAGTGATGAGAGCGCACAGATTAGGATTGCATCATCTGCAACATCATAGAGTGTAAGATCTGGTCCAAACAAATTGCAGCAGACATGCAATTGGTCATATTTTCCTTCAAAGTTGGTTTGAAGCCATCTTCAGAGTAGGTCCATCTTCAGAGTAGGCCTCTCTGTGGTTAATAATGGCAGACACAGTTTTAGACTAAGGTGGCAAAGGTCACAAAATATTCATGGGCAACTCCATAGGCTCAATCCTACTTAAAAGCGGCTAGGTTTGAACAAGTTGAATCTCCCCCCACCCAAGACCTTTTTCGTCATAAACCTAATCTCAATGATTCTACATTCATCAAAAGTGTGAAGCCCTCTAATTGTGGGTTAATGGCCTCCTCTCATAGGTTGAGGTAAGCCACAGCCCTCTAATCTGTGCCTTGAGCTTGAATGTTTTCACTTGCATCAAGCCCAGACTTGATTCCCAAGATTGAGAAGGCAAATAGATGATATTTATTAATCTATAAGCAAGATCCGTGCCAAAACTAAGCATTAGTGGCTCTCCATCCACTACAAATGGCTAAATACATCGAAGCAAATAAACAAAAAACAGTACCTTTTTTCAATTTGTCACGCATGGAGACAATTTTTCTGGTTATGTCCTTTGGTTTGGTAATTTTTCGTTCAGACCTTATCCTTCTGCTTTCTGGAGGATCACATACCCAACACCAGGCATTTTCACTTGCCTGCAAGAACGAGGAATGTATCTTAAAGAGGAAAAACCTACCTAAACTTGTAAGAACTATGTGAAGCAGAAAGTGGTATGACATACTTCTCCAGAAGAATTTTAAAGACATGTCATGAGTGCAAGCATTCATCCAAAGAAGAGCACTTAATACAGCAACAATTCTGTTTTACAATTTTGGTCATTTAGAAGCAGTACAGTGCAGAGCATCCATATCGTCTGAAAGTGAATCAGCCTCTTAAACTACACGTATCAAAATTGGCAAGATGAACTTAAATATGGAATTTTATAGCAATACAAACCAAAAAACATTGGGGTTGTGCAAGCAACATGCATATAAATTTGTTGATTGGCAAGAAAAATGGACTTGCACAAAGTTCTACTTCACCACATCTATATAAAATGAAGCAGTATAGGAAATGTACCTTCCAATTCCAGGCAGGTGCACCCTTCCTTTCAGTAATATCAATTGCATATTTTAATTCTTTGATAACTGGCAAAGGCCTTGGTCGATCTCCAATTTCATCGCTATATTTGAGCAAAAGAGTTAATCCTTCAATGACTGCATCTTATTCTACATTCTATTTATAATTGAAACTTCCACCAACATTTCAGGGAGAGCCCTTGAAAAATCAAATATCAGTTCATCAAATCTAAAGTATCTAAAAGCTGTAATACTCTTGCTTCTAGAAGCCAAAAATCTAACGCATGAGTAGTGTCCAACAACATTTCTGATGTATTCTCAAGTATATGAGAAAGAACCCATCGGACATGAATTAAAAACGATACAATCATATGCAATATGTAGTAGGGACAGAGTAAAACACACCTTGTCCATGGGGCAGGCTCATTATCACAACGCACAAAAAGATAGCGGCATACTTTGAAACCCTACCAAGAGAAAAGAATCCATGCAGCAAACAGTCAGAGTCGCTGAACACAATTTATATTGCACTCTTATTAAAAATATACCTGGATTCCCTTCTTCCTCCAACACTTCTCAATTCTGTATATGCCATCATATCTAACACCTTTCTCTGGGGCATAGGAAGAGCTCTTCTCTTTATGGGATCTGCAAAAAAAGGATTATCCTACTACATCACGACCTTTTACCCAGAAGAATATAGACATTTGTCAATGGGAAGATGGCAGAACCTGACAACGCGAACTGGATAACCTTTCTTGCAGCTCATTCGTAAAGCTTCATTGTACTTGTCAAACGTTTGGTCAAATGATTGATCCTTGGCAGTCCGCTTGTTCCCACTTAAATCCCTTCCACCACTAAGAAATCAACCCGCAACATATCAATCAGCTAACAGCAAAAACAACTGGATAGGCTGTCACTGTTATGTAAATAAGACAATCTCTCTACTATCTGCAAGCAACTACAGGCGAGTGGATTGTGGAAACTGTTAACGTATATCATGAAAGGTCACTTAAGGTTGCAGATTATGCTACCTCCTGCACAAACTGTAAAGTTTTGTAACATCAACACAATCAAAATCTAGTGTGGTCATTGTCTACAAGAAGCTACATGTCTCCATTAAAATAAGAATTAAATAATTTTTCAAGGCAGAACCATAGTCTTGTTGAAAAGCATACCTCCCTGTGTAAAGAAACCACTCCCCATGATCTTCATCGTCATCATATCCTCCAGAAAGTGCCACTGATTGAGCACCATAATCTGATTGCCCAGCAATGCCTGCAACATGTGGTAGGTGTACACCCCATTGCCTGCATTCTAGTCTATCTTCCCATGTTTCACCAACTAAGACACCCTGGTGTCTTATGGGGTCATCCTTTGCCAAGATTGGGCCAAAGTGATCAGGAGGAACGGTAACAAAAATTCTACCACTACAAGCATTTGATTTACCTTTACATACTGCCCGATCTGTAGTAAAAGCCTTATCAGGCCTACTTTCATTCACTATTTGAGTATGTGGTTTTGGTGGAGCACGACTTTTCTTAGGACACATAGCCAATCTAGCCATCCGAATGGCCATAACAAGGGTCGCATTAATCCGAGGCAGACTAATCATCTTTGGGGGTATTAGAGAACGACATTTTGCACAGTTCCCCTTGCTTTGAGCAACCCAGCGTTCAAAGCATTTCAAGCAGAAGTTATGGCCACAGGGTGTCTGCAAAATCAAGTATACATGCATCATAAGTAAACTCTCAAGTGAAGAGTTGCTATTTGGTTTGCATAAACAAGTAGAACTGTAACAGAGTATGCATGTCCATTACACGCTGATAGAATCATCGTCATATTAAACTGTTGTGCACTATAATCGGATGTAGATATGGAGTTCCATTGAGACATCAGAGTTTCTACCAATTAACATAAACTAAGTTCAGCATAACAGCACGATCTGACGATTACATGGAAAAAGTAGGTTTCATCCAAGTGCCCACCGTAACAGGACGATCTGCCAATTGCATGCAAATGATGCACATGAGATTTTCATCCAGAATGTCGCGTAGCTTTTTAGATTTCATGCTGGCATTGCATTTCGCATCGTCGACCACTGAAAGATCAACTTTTCCATCGTTAAATAAAACCTGTTGCCTCTTCCTGGCCTTTTCTTGAGAAGAAAGCTGTGCATCTTCCTCGATTGCCTTAACAATACCCACAAGCTCATTTTCTTTATTGGGCGCCAAAAAACTCCCTCCGTCACTGAGAAAAGAACAGTCCGGGCAGCTCCAATCTCCAGAAGGGGGTGCATGCAAAGGGGTTGTGAGGCATTGCATATGCCAGGGGCTCCCACAGGCATCACAGAGTAAGACATGCTCATCAGGAGGAATGGTATGACAGACCATGCAAACTTCGTCCGCATCGCAGGGCAGATCTTGGCGCTGCGCCATAGCCAGGCTCCTTTTGGTTTTGAAATAGAAAGCGGCAAACCTGGCGTTGGTGATAACGCACTCCTGATTGGAAAGTTAAAGCTGCTGACAACTATAATGCCACGGTTCACGTGTCTAGTTGGATGCTGTCTCGTGGCGTGATGTTAAAAACTCTTATTTTTTTACTGTCTCGTGACGTGATGTTAAAAACTCTTCTTCTTCTATTCTATTACGTATTCTGCCTCTTGGGTTGCATCTCTTACATATTCTGCCTCTTGGGTTGCATCTCTTACTTATTCTTGCCTCTTGGTTTGGGAACTTTTTTGGCCTAAACCAACACCTTTCTTGTCGTTCTAGACCTATCGAGGAGACTATTGTACTTATCTACTATTTCATCTAAAAACCCAAGGAAAATGGTTGTACGATAGACTACTGTACTTATCTGCTATTTCATCAGAAAACCCAAGGAAAATGTCTATATCTAGCATGAACTTTTCCTGCATTTCTTAAGTTGACAAGCTAAATCTCAAATCTGTCCGAAGGCTTACAAGGGTTCCTCGGAATTTTCCAAACCAAGTTCTGCCTCTTCTCTCATTTTCGCTTCATCTTCTTTCGTTTTCTATTCTTTGGCTCCACAGGTTTGTCTCCAAAGGTTTCTCCTCTGGTTTGATCTTTGGTGCCATGAGTTTCTCCTCCGGTTTACTTCTACTAGGTAGGACGCTTATTCTGGGTGTTGTTTTTTTCTTCTTGTTTCTAGAGGTTATTGGATTACCCCCATTAAGGAGCAATTCGTTAGGAGAGGGACCAGTTTCAGCATCTTGAGCATATAATTAGCATATCTAGTGATCGGGCGGTTATAATTATTGGATGTATTTCCGATGATGGAAAATGCTTTTGTATTTTTTATATGAAATAAAGCCTGAGGTTTTTGGTTTTTAGATGCCAAAAATTCCTTAGCTAATTTGAAAGTCAGTTTGCCTTAATCGTTAAAGTTTTTGTCTTACCTTCACCTCACCGGACTGTTTTTTGGGTTGCCCGAAGGACAGACCCTAGGAGAGAGAGGGAGGAAGTGAGAATATGCCTAGAAATACAAAATTGAAGATGTCGATTGAAGGATAAATTAGAATCTGCGCTGAAGATGCCAATTCAAGGGTTACAAATAAGACAAAAAAAAAGGTGTTGGACTTTCTCTTCGTTCTATTTCGATCTAGAAGGGCATATACCGAGAACAAAGAGTTGCATGCAATCGACTGCGATGGCTTTAGCACCAAGCATGTTTGTTTCTTTCTTGCGAATGAACCAGAGCTCTGGCAACAGGCCCGGCCCCTGATAAGAGAGAATCGCCATCACCCACGCCATGTTTAGAAGCTTCTGAAACGTTAACGCCATTTCCATCGTGGATAATCTTTTCGCCTCCTTCCATTTCTCCATCTCCATATCCATATGTTTCTTCATCTCCCGACCTCAATGTTTCAGGTCCAAGCCTAGATGATGAACATTATTATGCCCCGATTATCTTTACTTCCCCTCTAGCTATCACATATCCAGTGCAAATTGATACTGCGCTCGAGAATGTATATTAGACCTACTAAAAACATGACTAGAAAGCAGAAGAAATAGCTTAGTGATGTAAAAGATGAAGCTTGGCATCCCTAATATTGTATGGATGAGGATAATATTACCCTAGTTTTGGAGATCCCGGAGGTGTTTTTCCCGGCCTCCGGAATCACCTCCATTTTTCGACGGATTCCGTTCGGGGAGCCCCCGTTACTCCGTACTAATACATGTCAGGGCGCCTGCACAAATCTCGGTCGTCCTTCGTTTCACCGCATCCTGGCTGTCCACCGGTCTCCCGTCCTCCGGTATCACCGATAAAATATGACGGGCGATTCCGGGGTCCGGGATCACCAGACTGGCGATCCCGGAGAGCGCTATCACCATGTCCCCGGCTGATAACAGGGAAGTTATCAGCCCCTGTAGTTTCCGATCTCCGGAATCACCACCATTGTATTTTATTTTTATAAAAAATGAGATTTGTGGTGATCCCGGACGTTGGTCTCATTTTAACCCCTCACCGTTGATTCAGCTTAACAAGCGTCCGGGATCTTCCCACATATGGACTCCTCTGAGCCGTCCACGCGGTAGAATCTTAGGGATCCATTCCGTACTATATCCATCCAGAACATGCCACGTGTTCAGTGGTGATACCGGAGGGTGTCCAATATTGATTGACATGACGTGCATTGATGAGGATAATCTAAAAATCTAATTGATTC
>JAANSK020299602.1:0-10086 GCA_011763485.2 Isoetes engelmannii
TCAGTGGATTATCTTTGTCCGCTGAGATTTTATTCCTGCCTTTGCAATTATACTTGTACTTTGTGGAGTATTGAATATAGTTTGACGTCCTTCAAAAAAAATAGTCTATATCCCCAAACCATTGATGTGTCAAGTTTTCTAGGGATTTTCTCCTAAGGTTGGACCCCCCTTAACATATTAATAATAACTATGTTGCATTATTTAGGAAATTACTTTAATGCACGAACCACAATTCTTATTGGACAACCAATCAGGGAATTTCTTACCATGATTTTCCATGTATATGGTACTTTGCAGTTTCAGATACCTGCCATAACCTAGTATGTCATCTTCGATTTATTTCCACAACCTGCAATGGTTAGGTGCAATCTAAAAAGGATAGCCAATCTTGAAATTTTTGAATTAAAACCAAGGTATCATAGTTACACGAGTTATCCATCACCATGTTGTAACATTATTCATGTACCAAACCTCCCTATGCGCATATTCCTTGCAACCAACTTTTTCTAGACACCATCTCCCATGTAGGTTAAGCAAGTTCACAAGAGAGTTTACCATGCCCCATACGTATGTCAATGAGGAAGTTGATACATGCATGTTGATCATATATATATGTATATATAAAATATTGAACTTTTTGAGTACAAGAAAATCTACTTTTGAGTTAAAAATCATGTGAAATTCCTTCCCCAAGATTATTACGTTATGTCAATGAGGAAGTTGATACATGCATGTTGATCATATATATATTTTGGAGTTTTTTGAGTACAAGAAAATCTACTTATTTATTTTTATTTTATTTGGAATGGTTATGAGGAGCCAGCTTTTCCACAGAGCAGGACATTAGCAGGAATAGGGTTCTCGTTTCTGAAAGACCTTGCTGGATCATAAATCCGGATGTAGAGCTCCTGCCCAAGGTACTGCCTTGCAATATTTTGCGACCGCAGATTCCACATCCCCACATTGTCGAACGAAATGTAGATCGCTGTCCACGAATTCGCATACACCTGACACAAATTTTTGCAAAATTGAATCAAACAATCAATTCAAAGAATTGGGCACTCGCAGATTCATAAAAAACTTGAGCAGAATCTGACAATTTTTCAGAAATCCAGATGAAAATTTCAGGAATTTGAGCTCAAACCTGCACTGTGCTTCGAGCAACGGCATCATACAAGTTGTAACTCTGTCTCTGATTCGTATTCCACTTCCCAGGACCCATTCTGGTAAAATTTGCATCGCCGGATTAGATATGAAGCTTCTGGCTATGGCGGATTGAAGAATCTTACCCGACAACGAAGAAACTATGGCCGTCTAGATGCCACGATTGAATTGTGTTTTCGGAATTCTGGAAGATAATTTCCACAAAGGCATGGTAATCAATCGACAGAACAGATGTTCCAAGCGCCGGAGTTTTTCCTTGCGGCGAATCAGGGATGGAATTCAGAGTAAAGACTCCAATGATCTGGAAATAATCTGCCAATTTGAGAGGCGTGGTCGGATTTATGTAGGAAATATCATTTACTGCATATCTAAGTTTGCCATTGATGGATGGAGCCGAATTTGATAGAATAATTGTGCGAGAAACATTGATCTTGCCGTAATGGTATGATCCTTGAGGGTTAGGCCGGGCAGCTCCGGTGGTCAAATTCCATCTGCAAATCGAAGAATGGGTAAGGAAATAGCCTGCCAGATCCTAGATCTAACAAATCCGGTTGCCAGATTGGTAAGAATAATATGCATAACCCTTAATCGAAGAACCCAATTGCAAAATCAAAAGGAAAAAGAAAGAAACAGGGAAAAAATTAAGAACAGAAGAAAAATGAGTCGGATCGATGAATTAAATAAGCGTAAACCGTTGGATTTGATTCAAACCTTATGGATCGGGCCTGATTGAAGGAAAAATTGACATCGCCAGGGCTTGGGCCGGCAGGAAGGGCAGCGGAAACTGAAGAATGGGAATTGGAGTAGTGAAGAACGCCCAGGCCGTTAAAAACCGGCCAATAAAATCTGGTACTGGCAACAATATTGAAATCTCCAGGAGATTGATCCGCTGTTACAAGCACAGAATATGATTGACCCATATGAATATCTAACGAATCGTAATACGTTTGCAGCGTATATGATCCTTCTGTTTCAACCAAGAACAGCTTGTGCCCTTGAATCCTGAAATTGAGCGAAAAATAGACACCCACGTTCGAAATTTTGATCCGGTATGTTTTTCCTGCCACAGACAACATGATTTGCAATTTTCTCGCATCAAAAACAGATCAAATATGCGATTCTTGCATTGTAAAAGATAGATTAAGAATTTTTTTTTGAGCTTAAAACTGACTAAACCCCTGTTTTTTGGATGTTAAACCTAATAAGTACCTTGCTCGACTGTAAAGATTGTGCCAGAAGGGCGGCCATTGATCAGAACTCCGTTGGGCAGGCCTAAATCAGCAGAGCCTGCATCAAGCGAAGATCGAAGAGCCTGTAAAGAAAGGATATCAGAAGCTTGTTCTTGAGAAATTCGCCGGAACCCAGAAAAAAAATTCTCGTAAAGATTTCTTACAGTGTGATCTTTCGTATACCAATCTCCTGCAAGAATGGTGAATTGGGCTGCCGGAGTATTGTAAGGAACTTTAATTACTCCTCGATTATAAACCGTGATTCCTCCATATCCTCCAGCTGCTCGCTGTAACAGATTGGACGGATAATAGAAAAACGATCCGATTTGATCCTTGGCTTGAAACTGATACGTCCAGTTCTTGCCTGCCGGAATCGGGCAATTCGTTCCTAAAACTCCATCTTGCCATGAAGATTTTCGCTGCTGAATCCCGTTCCTGGAATTTCACATTAAAAAAAGGAAAAATCTTAGGAATCTTTGAACAGATAATCTGTTATTTAGCAAACTAATTTGAATTCTGTGCCGGATTTACCATGTGAAAAGAAGAGGCTCGTCTAATTTGTTGAACACATTGATTACCAGAACATTGTTAGTTATGGTGTCGATTTGGGGACCTGGAAACTGGTCGTTAATTGTAATGACCTGCAGATCAAGAATGATAAATCATAAATATAATCAAATCTTCTGGGATCTAAACGGTGTAACAGATCATTATCATATTTGTTTGAGTCGGATTAAAGCAAGAATTAAACGAAAAGGGAAGATTAGTTAGTTACTCGCTGTGGAACACCCAGAGGCGACAGGGTCTTATATGCTACATTCCAAACAAAAAATTGGCTCGGATCTGCCGAATGTACTCCGGCAAGGAATGTTAGAAGAATAGAACAGAAATAAATTATCCGAAACAGAGCAGATTCAATCTGTCTTGGCGCCATAGCCAATCTCTGATGCACTGTAACTCTGCACTTTCTGTGTATCTAAAGAATTATGTCTTTAAGCTCAAGGTTTTGACGCTAAATCAGAAACCCAATATGCTGAATCCTTAAAAAAGAAAAGATTTCTTAGCGAATTGCCATAGCCCAAAAGCATATATGCTATAAAGATCTCTGAACGAAGCTTGAATTAGCGCAATGCCAGAAGGATGCAGCGGATTTAGCACCAATTTGCTACCAAATTCAGAAACAGAAAAAGTGATCAGAATCGCTAGAACAGGGGATTTCGTAGCAGAATTGAACCAGATTGCAGAAACCCAATTCAGAAAAGGATTAGCGAATCAGGTGAGAAAAAAGCCAGATTAAATCTAGGCGCGAAACTGCCCAGATGGATCAAAGTAAGAAAGCCTGGCAACAGAATGAAAAAGAAAAGCAGGTAGAAGCTGCAAAAGAGAGGCGCGAAAGGGAAATGACTGGAGGAAGCCCGTGGAAGGCTTTATAGAATGTGCCGACCAGTCCAACACGGACCGGCCCTGTCCGTCGTAGTAGTGCCTTCTACGCTTTCCGTTCTGCTGGATCCAGCCAACGCCATAGCCAAAAGCTACGCGTTCTCCTCCGTTTTACTCCGGCGCCGACGTGGCAAAACCCACGAAGCCCACATATGCCACGTTTCTACCTACGTGGAAAGTTTAGGTCTATTTTGTGCCAGGTCTTTGCACACGTGTCATGTTTCTGTTAGGTATTTTGCAACGTTACTTTCTACGTGGAAAATTAAAGACTATTTTATTCCAGGTCATTAGCCACGTGTCATGTTTATGTTAAGTGTTATGCTACATCCGACCAGCTGTTACGAAGAAATTCCGCTGCTTTATTATATGCCAGGTACTACTACTGCTCAAACACGTGGCGAGCTCTTAGTAGCTGTTCTGGTTGTATTTATACATTTTTTTTTCCTTTCCTTTGATTTGTTTTGGACGTTTTGTTGCTTCACCTTCTTGCCTTGTTTCTCTAACATGGCAAGAAGTGTGACCCTTCGCCGCGGCATTTAAAAAAAATGCTGACGTGGCATTATCCTAGCCGTTAGTGATTCCATTGCACAGAGTCTCCAATGGTCACGATTCTGCCACGACACTACATTCAGGGTAACTTTATTTCCGTTGACACTTTTGTCCCAGATCTTTTTATGCTTTTCAATGGTTTTTTATTCCTTTCAATGGTTTACCGCCTTTGTCTACATCTTTCCACATGCTAGAGTGCCTTTCAAGGCCGTTAATTGTGATTTACTTGTCAACGACAGGCATACATCTGCCCTCAATGTCAACCCGCATATCATTCCATCTGATAGTCCTTGCTGTTCTCTATGGCTAATTGCAAAGCAACTACTTTCTTCAAGATTCTGTTAGACTAATATTGTGTGTTGTTCTGGCATAATCAATCTTATATTTCATATTACTGGTATAATGTTATCGTAGCAATGAAGGCCATCTTGGGGTTCTCGGTTGCCTTGCAGTTAGTCCTTTCCTAGTGACCTAAAGGACAGTTAGGCACTGTTATGCCTTGCCTCCCAATCATATGTTGCCACGTGGCAACATTTGGCCCACTTCCTTTCCCAGCAAATATATTTACTAACATTCTTTTTTTTGACAATCTCTGCTCCCACCGTCATATTACTAACATTCTTTTTTTTTTTGACAATCTCTGCTCCCACCGTCATATACCGTCATATTACTAACATTCTTTTTTTTTTTGACAATCTCTGCTCCCACCGTCATATTAATGACACGTGGCACAGAACAGTGCCTAACTATCCTCCACGTTGGGAAGGTCACTTATGTGACCTTCCTGCTGTGTCAACAGGGCTCTACGCGGCCGCGTGTCGCCTTGCTTCCACAACAGGAAGGTCACGTAAGTGACCTTTCCTATATACAAACACCCACAATGAACAGATAGTGTGGTGACTGTATACAAACACCCAGAATGAACGGATAGTGTGGTGACTGTTGTGTACTGCGAAAGAATGGATAGTGTAGTGAGTGTCATGTAGTGCACAAGGCCATCTATATTACCATGCACCTTACGATATTTCTATGTTGCTACAGAAGTCATACAAAGGCTTCCTTGCCTTTAGAGCTAAACGAATGTATCCTTAAAGCAATTACAAAAGGGAGCAAATACTTTTAGTGCCCATAAACCAATCATTTCGTTACCTAGTGGGGTCTCATATTCTACATCCAATGCATTGGGGTTGCATCAAATGTGGAGCCATCAAACTCTGGTGATAAAAATTGATCAACCAAAAGAAAGAGATAATGATGAGTACGGAGCCATCAAACTGTGGTGATAAAAATTGATCAAACAAAAGAAAGAGATAATGATGAGTACTCAGATTGAAATCTCGAGAAGAGCATCGCGTGCTATTTTATACACTATTACTTTCCAAGAGTGTTCATATTGAGTGAACATTGTTCTTCCATAATGTAGTGCCACCATCACTATGATGTGAGATTCTAATAAAGGATTTAATCTGATTGACTTGGTCACTTCTAAAGAGTGATATCTTGGCTCATTAATCAAGCATCCTATTGGACTCGTTGATCAAATGGGGTGTCTTTATTTGTTGCATGTGAGGAATACACATATTTTGGTCAACATGTTGGCTTACTTCAGAATTTTGTGAGAAAAGTAGGTAATATTTGGGATATCTAATCAAGCACTTGACTCTTCTGGTGCTTAATGGCCCCTTCTCCCACTCGTGGGTGCTTCTAATAGAACTTGTTATTTAGGAATATTTGATCAAGTGGTGCTTGTTTGGCATATCTTGAGAAATGTGGTTATATTTGGAACTGTTTGAAGCTTTTGTTGTGACTTGTAATTTATTTAGCATTTCCTTTTGTTGAGAACAATGCCAGCACAGGGACGGAGCATGTGACAAAGTTTGACCCGCTTGCCGAAGATGCATTGTAGCTAAACCTGGCAGAGGCGGCTTTTCCCAAGGCATCAGAAGACACCCGTGTCATGCGGTATGGCAGGCAGTTGCTTTTGCTCTGCAACATTTTTAGCCTGCTAATCTGCAATGGACTGGCGCAGTAGCCATCCTCCAGCCGATACACTTGCCGGCAGGAGAACCAGGGAGGAGACCAAAGTGTGGTCGACTATGTGCTCATGGAGGAACGACACTTGCACCTCGTTGCGCAGCTCGACGTCGATACATCAATCAGAGATGAGGAGTGGAATCCAACCACCAACCCCTTCTCCTCAGGATAGCCTTGCAGGTCGCCCACACGACCGTGCACTCGACGCTTCGGATACACTAGCTGTACTTGTGTTATGTCAGAGTAGAGAGCTACGCTCGGACGGTCGAGCAGGGCTGACGGAGATACTGCAACTTTCCACATTGCAGCAGCAGGCCGGCCGCTTGATCCAGGTCCTCGCAGCGGCCGCGCACACGTGCTTCAGAAGAGGTTCCCCGCACGGATAAGTCAGGACCTCCACGTTCCCCCAGAATCGCCAGTTTGACGAGGAATGTTACGAGTTGAAATGCCAGCTCCGCCTGGGCACTGACCCCATCGAGCGCCCCCAGGCCACATATCAATACCGCAGATTCCTCAAGAGCAAGAAGGCCATGTACCTTGCAGATCGTCAGTACCAGATGTTCTGCCTCTTGGAGCATCACCCCAAAAGCTTTTGGAGAGAGGTGCTAAGGAAAACACGGCAGCCCGAGGGAGCCATTACTGCAGAACAGTGGGTCCAGTACCTGCAACAGTTGTATGATCTTCTTGGCAGACAGGCCCCAGTACCCTCACAGATGGGATTGCCCCTAACCATAACAGTGAACGATGTGATCATGGGCCTCCAGCGTCTCGCCAACCAGAAAGCAATAGATTTGGATGGCATGCAAGCGGAACTCCTCAAATGGGCCGGGCCGCTAATGGTGCCAGTGCTAACAACAATGTTCAATAGGGCACTACAAGGACTTCCACCACAGTGGACTTGTAGCAGGGTTGTCCCCATATACAAGGCCAGGGGCCCAAACTGTCCGGCTAATTACTGCACTATAATGGTCAACTCGCTCTTTGCGATACTTTTGGCCACCGTTATTGACCAGCACATAACCATATGGGCGGAGAACTCAGAGGTCTGTTTTCTTACCCAGGCAGGCTTCCACCCTGGGCACTCCACCATTGATCATTTATTTGCCATGCGAGCCATCATGGAGGATAGCAGGAACCATCAATAGGACCTTTACTGTTGTTTCGTTGACTTCGCCAAATCTTTTGATTCGGTGCCCTACGACAAGCTGTGGAGCAGACTGTAGCAATTTGGCACACCCCTAGACTTGCAGAATGCGATCTACAGGTTGTATGAGGCATGCTCTGGACGCCTGGCGCCCTCGAAACAGCCGTGAACAGTGGTATTGGAGTGCGCCAAGGTTGTCCCCTCTCGCCTACACTGTTCGACCTCTACATTGACTAGTTGGAGCAGTGGATGGCCGAACACGGGGGAATGGGCACCCCGCTGGTACACCACGTTGTCAGGCAGCTGATCTATGCTGACGATGTTGACCTCCTGGCGCACACCCCGGAAGACATGCAACACCATCTGGATGCACTAGCCACTTTCTGCTAGAACACCAGGATGCGAGTCAACCTGGCAAAGACTAAAGTCCTGATCGTCTCATCTTCTCGGCACCTGCGGACACCCTTCTTCACATACCAGAGGCAAATTATAGAGGTCACTCCCACGTACAAATATTTGGGAATTGAGTTCTCTACTACCACACACTGAGATAGTTGCATCCGACTGCGGGTTGCAACAGGCTGGGAGGCCTTGCACGCCATGCAGAGTAGCAGTCACCAGGCAAAGTTGTATGCATGGGACCATCAGTCACGCCTCTTCTGAGTTCCGGTTGAGCCGGTTCTCTTGTATGGCGTGGAAGTTTGGGGCCCGGCCATCTCCGCCACCACTTGGGGTGATCTTGAACGAGTGCATAAGGCTTTCTTGGTGCGCGCACTCGGGGTGAAGCCCGTAGTGCCATATCAGATATTGCTCTAGGAAATAGGTTTCCTCCCGCTTCAGAAAGCGGCCATGTGCTGCCACCTTCTGTACTTCCAGAAGCTAGCTCGCATGGATGAAGACCGACTACCTAGGATGGCCTTCGCAGTCGCGATGGGGAAGCAGCGTCTTAAAGCTTGTTGTAAGGACAAACAGACATAGGGGCTGTCCCAGTGGCACGTCCAGGCACAGAGGTGCGGACAAGTCCGCACAACGAAGGAGCATGAGAAGTTGAAGACCTACCTGGACGCCTGCTTTCTTAACAAGCTTTGGGACGCCGAGGCCCTGACACAGGTCAAGCTAGCGCACTACAGACAGCAGGTGAATTCCACACTCATGCGTGGATCTCAACAGTACCTGCACACCCCAGTTTCTATGGAAAAGCGTAGGCTGATAGCCGCAACCCGAACGGGGTGTCATCGACTCCATATTGAAACAGGGCGATGGGCAAGTGAAGCACGTGAGGAGAGGATTTACCAGTGCTGCCGCCAAGGGGTCATTGAAGATGAGCACCATGCTCCTCCTATGAACAAATTAGGGCATGGTGCCTGCAATTGGTGGTACCGAACCAGCCACTGCATCCCTTGCTGAGCATCCATGCGGTGGCAACTCTTGGATCGTATCTTCAAGAGGTCATGGACGAAAGGCATCGGCTCTGCCCTTTTGGCTTGTGATGGCATCCTCGTGTCCGATATACTAGAAAGCCCATTGCTGCCACGATTTTTCCCCCAAATAACCCTCAGCGCGGAGGTTTTTTCACTTGGGCCGTAATGCGCTTGTTGTTTCTCTTTGTATAGGTCCCATAGGCCAATTGGCCTCCGTGGACGATAAAAACGTTATTCTATTCTATTTATCTTTGGACTTTGATAAATTATTATTTGACATAACTGACTAATTCATTGATTTTTGAGATATGTATAAGGGGTTCTGGCAGGGTGAGCGGATAGCATCAAATGAATCGGCTATGACCATATTGCCTCATCTCCTCGTGTTTTAGGTCCATGTAACTTTCAAGCATGTATCAAATGTTTCAATGTAATAATTAGAAGCTTTTAGCTGTCTATTTGTCCTGATTGTTCTGTGCTTGTCATTTATCTAGGTTCACAATGATGTGTTTCAGTGTTATGTTTCTTTTCTTTTGCGTTCTTGTAGTGACAATGTGAGAATTGTAGTGGCTCGGGGTGGAAGTTGTGCCTTTAAAACTAGCCAATGCTTTGACTACTGCTAAATTAGATTTGGCATTCCTCATAAAATTCTTACAGATAGGGGCAGCACATTCATCAATGACATAATTGATCTTTTGGTTAAAGAATTGGATTAAACATGTTAAAAGCTTCTCAAATTAATCCCAACAAGCGTGTGACACCCCCCCTACAAATATGCGATGCCCTGATCATATAGGTGTAGGAGATTCTCCCTCCTCAACAATGTGCCATGGCCAAAAAGGGGTCCCCTATCTAACTCGGACCACTTGGAAGAATGAGTAAGTGTTCGAGCAAATGACACAAAGGTGCCATTACCCATTCCTTCTCTGGCCGACCTATACTATAGAAGCGTATACAATATCAGCACATGGGTAGAAGCATGAAAGGGTGGGCAAAAAAAGGGACACTTTTATACATTTACAAATGGCAAAATGTAAAAAAATTCCCCTTGAGGTCTCATTTATTAGGGGGTACCTAATTTTCAAACGTGTTGGGAAACTTTAAT
>JAANSK020299613.1:0-10085 GCA_011763485.2 Isoetes engelmannii
ACATGCGCACCCCACTTTCTATGAAAAAAGCATAGGCTGATAGCGTCCATCCGGGGGGGGGGGGCACCGCCTCCATATCAAAATAGGGCGATGGGCAATGGAAGCAAGGGAGGACAGGACTTGCCGGTGTTGCCACCAGGGGGTCATTGAAGATGAGCACCATGCTTTGCTAGCATGCCTCTCTTACAGGGCACGATACCCACAGTTAATGGTACCGAATGAGACGCTGCATCCCCTGCTGGGCACCGAGGCGGTGGAAACTCTTGGTACGTATCTTGAAGATGTCATGGTCGAAAGGCATCGGCTTTGTCCCTCTAGCTTGTGATGCCATCCCCGTGTCTGGTATACCAGCAGGCTCGTTGCGGCCACGATTTTTTTCCCCAGAGGGGGTTTCTTTACCCGGGTCGTAATATGCTTGTTGTTTCTTTTTGTACAGGTCCCATGGGCCAATTGTTGTTTCTTTTTGTACAGGTCCCATGGGCCAATTGGCCTCCGTGGACGATAAAAATGTTATTCTATTATATTTTGTGGTAGCCCTTTTTTTTCCCGAAGGTTGGAGCTTGGTAGTTTTAAAGAGATATGATGTTATTAGGAAGGAAGGAAGGAAGGAAGTATATTTTAACGTCGTAGCACTAGCCAGCGTCCTAAGGACATACGACGGCACATGGCATGTTCTTGCAATCCCCCTTCAAGGATCACCGCCCCCTACAAGTATACCAGGGGCCATAGGTCCTATGATGCCAAGATCCTAGTGAGGCTCGAACATGAGACCTCAATGTGTTAGGCGAGTGGACTAACAACACGACCAACACGTGTTAGGACCGGAACTAGTCATAAATATGTAGATGAAAAGTGAAGGCTTGGGTTCTAAACCAACAAATCTATGATTACTTAATGTCCTCACATAACCTTAATAGCACAAGCGGATCAAAATTGTTATGTCCTATGAGTGTATTTAAAGGAGTGTACTTGATTATCTCCTTATCTTCTTTGTAAGTATCTAGGACATGGCAAGCATTAGCAATTAATGGTTATTATAGTCAAACAAATAGTCAATAAAGTTGAGGTTGTGTTACATGACAATATAGAATAGCTTGTGAAAAATCTTGATTTTTCATAGTCCTGGACACTTTTTAGTTTAAAGATATATCTTAAAAGTAAGTATTCTTTCCGAATAGCCATGTTTGGGGATAGCTCATTTATATGGAGATGCTACCGTGAGGGTCCAAGACCAGTAGTAGTCAAGAGTGGGTTATGGACAATCACTTGCCTCAACATCATAGGAATGTGATGCTTTGCTGATTAGCATGATTTGCAGGTAAAGATTGTGTGCAACAGGGTCGTGGGCCATGATAGATGGAAACGAACGACCCGCTCTTACAATAACATATGAGGTAGCACACTTGATCTCTTCAGTGAGAAATGACCATGACCTTGGGGGCAACTTGTAATCCTACCTTTTTGAAGAAAGATGGTGGGCATAAAATTGGACATAATGGTCCATACGAATAGCAATGACCTCTCCTTTGAACCAAGTGGTAGAACCACTGGCCTGATGAGGGGATTAATCCTCCTTGAGAGTTGTTTATCTCAGCCATAACAGGTGAGCAAGGGCTAGATAACACCCTGTTTTGGGTAGTTATGGGCAACCAAATGGCCGAGGTCGCACGCAGCCAGCGCAGCTGCAGTACGGCTGAGGCCATTTGGTACCGTGTCATATCAAACATAGTTTGTCACATAATATATCACCTTTGCCACCCAAAGCTGAAGTTTCCTAGCAATCCCTAAAAGGGGAATCCCTTGTGATAATCTCGAAAATTCGGTGGGTAAGCAATTTATGTAGAGCTGTGACACCATAACAAGCGCATTTTTTGTTGTCATTAAAACTCCTCTACCCAACCTAACACTTCGAAGTTGTCAAGATTATGAGGGCTGGTCACCTCTCCTTGTCAGCGAAACTTCCCGCATTAAAATAAAACATGTTGCTCATCAACATCAAAAGACTCACGAAAATATTGTCAAAATGTGGCAAGCTTTGAGGATCAATCACAAGTGCCTTCAACTTTGAGATCCCCAGGGGGACCCAAATGCACTAGTGCCTTGCCTGGCCTTGGAAAGTTTAAAGGACACATGTCGCGTGTAAGCACGCGCCACCAGATGGGGGGCGAAGAAACCCAATGGATGGTTCAAAGTGTAAAGGAGTAAAGGCATAAGCACAATTAATTTTTTTCTTTTTTTTTTCTTTTTTTTAGCAGGCTTGCCTAAGGCTACAAATGTGGCAAAAGGAAGACATGTAACAAATGGTAGGTACGAGGGGATGTTCTGGCCATCATAGTGATGAAAATTAATGAGGAGGTGATGCAAGGAAATACAAAGGACATGGAACCGGTCATTACAGAAAAAGAACCAGACTTTGCAGCCAAGGCATGATAGCAAAAGCCAACAAAGTCAAGGGCCAACAACCAGGCAAAGTTTACTTACTAGATCCCAAGATCCATGTGTACACAGAAAACCCATAAAAAATAACATATGGCCCATGTTTTTTTCCTTTCACATTTTTTTCTTTTCCCCTTTTCTCTCTCATACCGACAGAGAGAGAACCACAGTCTCAAACTCAAAACAGTGTCCCAGCAAATCTAGAGTGGAGCCCCTAGTTCATGTCTCAAAACAGTGTCCCAGATACAGTAAGTATGTCTAGTTCACAGTGTATGGTGGAGCCCTCTGTGTCCCTTGCACTTGCTGCCTTTAGAGTGCCCTTACAGTGTGGAGCCCAACTACAAATGGTCTTGAAACTTCTGGGCTGCCCTTCAATTCAATTCTTAACATATTGATACATTGATTGGGATATTTATGCTCATATGCTGCCCCAAACAGAAGAGTTATGCCTTGAGTCCTCTGCACTTTTGTGGATCCATCTAGGCAATAGCTGGCGCTTTGCTGACGCTCGGTCGGTAAGACAATTCTTTTTGTTTGCATATGCTGCATAGGATCTTTCTCTTCACTGCATAGCTTCCATTTCAACCTACTTCAGCACTTTTCTTTACATTTAACCAAGATCCATAGCCTTGTTAATAACCCTCCTGCTTTATTCCCTTGTTTTTTCTTCGCCTTTCGGCAATCTGTCATTTAATAGGGTTCTTAGATCCACCTAATGTATAATACAATACACCATCATTCCATCATGCTCACAAGTTTACCAAGCACGTATGCCATTTTATAAAAAATAATAACTCTTGCCATTTGTACAGAATCGTCTACAATAGTGCCATTTACAGAGGATGCCAGTAGGGCTCCAATTTTTATTACAGATTTTATGTATGAGTAGTATAGTCTACAACATACTCTCTGAGTTCTACCAATGGAGAACTCTTATGAACACTTTGATTTGCTAATCTCCGAGCAATTATGGAGCTCAGGACCATTTAGTCAGAGCTCTAAAAAATTTATGAAGCTTGCTGCATAATACGTACAAATCTCATAAGAATGGCATGCTGGTGGGTACATGGAATTGGCAGACGTTCCTCTGCTGCAGATATTCACTTAAATTGTATACATACAGACTTGGCCTGCTGTACCCGAAGACCACATGTGGTTATGCAGATCCTACAAGCACAAATCGGTCTCACAAGAGTTCAATCCCATGCACCCACCAAATCCTTAACTGTGCATGACAGTCCAGGTAACATATGAATCTAAGCAGTAACCAATTCAAAAACTAAAGAATCTTAGAGCAATTTTCCATGCCTCTACTGCAACAAGAGGGCAGAACTTGCTAAACGCCCATTTATCCTGCAACAATAACATCAACACCATGAGAACTTCTGCTAGATTTTAAAAACAAATCTTATGTCCATTATGTCAAACATGAATCAACAAAAACCTATGATGCAATGTTAAAAGTTGCATGATATATTGTGAAAAAAGCCTTACCAGGTAGTAAAACACTAATCATTCATATGTGGAGCCATTGACGGACATTTTTTGTCAAACTTCCTTTACCTTCAGAAACACAAATAAAAATGTTAGAATTGATTCTGGGGATCTAAGTTTATGATGTGAACAGACTCAGAAGCAATGTCAGCATAAAAAAAAAGGAGACTAAGTCAGAGAGAGTAAGGTAAATTGGTGCGTCTCACTTAAGACCCCAAAACAATGTGGATGAAGAAACACAACCTCTAAGTATGAGTGGAACCAATGCAATTCCTCAGGAAATTTTGTGGAACTGACTAATGAAAGATATTAAATAACAACATACCTTCTGATGCCTGATCTTCTTCAGATTCATACAAGCCTCTTCCTTTAGTTGAGGACGCGGGAGCTGTTGCAGCCTTCAATTCAGGAGGAGAGAGAACCTTATTGATACCTTGAACAGACAAGTGTCCATCTGTAAAAATATCATGGTCATATACAAGAGCTGCACTTTCACCTTCTCCAAACTGAACAGTTCCATCAGATTCCTGTGCCATAATCTTGTGAGGCAACTTTAGGGTAGAATAATGGACCTTGCCAAACCTTCTTACAGCATTATATAGACTTTCTTCAGTTTGGTACTCAGGAATGACATGATACATGAGCAAAGCTTCAACACCACCAGGGGCATTAAGTTGCTCAGTAGTTAAGAGGTCTATGGCCTGATCATTTGGAGCTAAGAGAGTGAGTTTATGCCCTTCATTTACAAGCCTTGCTAAATCCCAAGCAAAAGATGTTAGATTGACCACAAGCTCTGCCATTTCACTGTATCCACCATAATTTACTAATGCAGACACAAAATCGTTCACATCTTCCCATCCATAGAACTTATGGTGCCCGTTAGATGGCCCTGGAGCAGGTGCTGGTGCCAGATCTGGAGCTCCGGCAAAGTAAGATGGTGCAAGGTCTGATTCAAAGAGGTCTATGAGGTCCAAATCAACCTGTTCTGCTGTAACCGTAGGATCAAACTCTGGAGCTCCTTCAGGAAACATTGCCTTAACAATGCCACCATTCTTAGATACTGCATAAGCTGCTTGCACAGACCTGGGAATAAGCAGACCGTTGATTCCGTGAACTACACCATCCTTCCGGATGATTGAGTCAGGTGCTGCCACTGCCGAGAGCTCTACCTTTAGTAGTTTTCCATGGGAAAAAAGACGCACCTCATCAGAAGATAATGCTTTGAAGCTCTTATTGCCCCAATCCGATGCCCGAACCCGTTCTGTCAAAATGTGATTTTGCAAGAGCTTCTTAAGAGATTTTGCATTGCCTGGAGCCATAAGGAAGTTCTTGAACTCAGGATCTGCTTCCTTTTCAAGAAACGCATTCCTAGGTGCAAAGATAGTGAAATGTGTGCCATTTGCCACCAGCTTCTCGAGCCCTTGCAGCATTCCTGCCCGTTCTAGGAGCTCAACAAGATCTGTATACTGTGATTCAACCAAGGCTGACAAAATGCTCGTATGAGCTGATTCCTTTGAGGCAGGAGAGACCGATTTGGAGACATAACGGGCCGAATTTCTGCTAGAACTTGAAGACCCATTTGCTGGAATGCATAATACCATCACCAGAGGGATAATCATCCATAGCCACAATGGCCGAGGTTGCTCCATTGCCGAAGGCTGTCTCCTCTGTGGTCCGTGAGTGTCGGATTCTGAAAGGGAAGAACTGGAACCAAAAATACACTAACAATTGCCCTTAATGGAATTGGATTGCAGTTTGGAGTCCGGCTTACTTTTGGATTAGTAACTAACTAAAACCTTGCTTAATAAACGACCTTTAAAGGCCAACTGTTACAATGCTAGAACTTTTTTTCCTTGCACCATAGCCTACTTCCACTCAAAGAAAAATAATTGAAAACCTTTGCCACCCCTAATAGAGCACACCTTCTCCTATACCCTACCATACCCTAGTGTTTGTACAATTTGTCGTACCTTGTCGACACCCGCCGACAACCCTCAACCCTCAGAGTTACCCTCACCATTAGCCACACAACATATGCAAAACATACATCTTACTACCCATAACCCCATTGGCAACTGTGAAATGTGCCCTACCACTGCTCTTGTCGCCTATATCCATCATTGTTGATACAACCAAACAAATTTAGCTGCTCTGATTGACAACTGTCGACGCAAAAATCTCATGTCCATTCCGCACCACCACTGTTGTGCCACCCTATCCTCGACCATTACACCTGTTGTTACAATTCTCCTCTTTTTTTATCCTTTGCTATTTCAACATGCAGCCTGCCTCACAGTATCACATTGCCTCACAGTATCACATTCCAGTAGCCCCTAGGAAAAAAAATACCTACAATAGAAAAGAATCCATATTGCCCACATATGTTTCCCGTGTTCGAGAAGTTCCTTACCTGCCAACTATGTCATTGACATCGCGACAAACACAACTTACCAGCGCTAGGGTTTCCCACATGTTTACCTCTCCATTAGCTTCCTAATTGTGTTTGGCCCCCCATTTTTGACACTGAAATGGCGCCTAACTAAAGAGATGATACTGGCCCTTCACCAACCTCTAGTATATGCTTCACTTCCAGCCATTTCTTTAAGGGGGGCCTGTTCTCTTCTGCGATCGGATTCAGTTCTCCAGTCTCTCTCTTCCTCCTCCAAATATTGGTCACTGGTATGAACCTTCTACCATCTAAAGTGAAAGTAATATTTGTTTAAGTGGTTTGCCTTTCAAGACGTAATTCCTTACTTTTTATTATTAAGTGAAGAGGCTTGGCCTTTCTCAAGCTGTCAAGCATCACATTTCATTTCATACAAGATTTGACTAAAAGTTTGTGTGTTGTCTTTCCATTGAAGTGAAAATAAAGGTAAAAATGGGAACCCACAATAGGAAGTCACATTGGCGTCATCTGGAAGCTTGGAATGATGTTGGCAGTTGTTGGAAATTTAAGTTACGAAGACAGCGTATTAATTGGCAAATCTGATTAACTAAATATAAATCTAATTACACGAAATTAAGGTCTTTAGCTTCCATGAGGTATGTTGGGGACCTATGGACACATGTTAACAAAAAAAAAATGATTGCATGAGATTAAGGACTATTAAAAATGAGATTAAAGACCATTAAAAATGACATTACCATATTTATGTGCTTGCAAACAAATAATCAGCTGGAAAATCTAACCAATTAATATGCATCTGGAAAATCTAGCCAATTAATATGCATCCAGCCACAGTGTGAAGGTTGGCATGAGGTGCCCCACATGAAAGGTGGGAAGTCGATTTGTATTCTTTATCACTTATACTAGCTATAAGGAAAAGAAATATGGGGGTCCACTCTAGACGTGCAATTTCCTTCACATTGTTTAATGTTTGAAGCCATAAGATAGAATGCCAGAATGCTAACCATTGATATTATAAGGCAGAATGTCGTTTCCCACGCGATTCCAATGCTCAAGCAAGACCATTGATAGTCATGTGAGAAAATCTCATGTCACCTAATCGACAAGTGAATTGTAGCCACTCGGCCTAATGTAATGACACCGACGAATATTATTGCACTTTGATTAAATTAGTCCAGTATCAAGTTTGATTAAGAAAGATTGCCTAATTTCAACCATATTATATTAGCAACATTTTACACATTGGGTGTCGCTGAACAAGCGAAATTGCCAGGACATGGTTAACGCTCAGTAGGTAAGATGATGATACCAAATCTTGTCAATGTATGCTTATCCTCCCGAAACTGATGTTACTCTATTGCTTGCTTTTACATGTAAGTAATGAAATAACTTCCTCATTATTTCTTTCTGATTGTTAAGGCGCGCAAAGCATTCATACAATAGATTGTGAAAAATATCATGTGGCAATCAGCAATATAGTTTGTGTAAGAATTAAATATAGTCATGTTCTTTGACCCAGACTTCTACAGGCGCGCGTGATGACCGTTTCATTTGGCTTAGATATACTGCTAAACAATGTTAGATATACTGCTAAACAATGTTATTTACAAGTAACTAACTTCACGTGCTGCTCATAAAAACTATCATTGATCCGAGGACACGGTGGAGAATTATTAGCATGTAGCTTACCATGACACAAAAGGCTTAACAAGGATGTTTAGAGTACACTGTTGAATAGAAATCCTAAGGACACGTGAACTCATTATGGTGAAAAAAAGTGACACCACTTTTAATCTTCCTAGCCACTATTTATGTTTTGACTTGATATGTTTTCTAAGGGGTTGGTGATGTTGTGTCACTCACATAGCAATTAGATTAGAACAACTATTGGATCATGTAAAAGAAAGCCTTATAAAAAGACGAAGAGTGTTTCTCCTGACATCTCTTCCTGACATCTCTTCTTATTGCCATACTAAGAGAAATATAACAATATCAAGTGCACAATTTCACTTCCAAATAATATTTATATTTGTTAAAATGATTATTTGGAATATTGCTTCATCCAAATGGAATTGTGCTCCATTCAAACTGCAATGCATTATTATCTAGAAAGAGACATAATAACACATTCCCTTGTTTATGTATTTATGAGATCCACTATCAACATGGTGAACTAGTCTAATATTATTTTAAATGGTCTTATTTATTAGAAATCTTATTTAGAAGTTAATTTTATAAATGGCTATTTCCAAGATCGAGTAGCAGTAGCGCAAGTTTGAGATTTAAATATACACCATTGACAAATAGCGTTCAATTGTACTTTTTGAGCTACTTGTGTTTCAATTTAACCCGCATATTTTGTTTTGTTATTTATATACTTTGTTATTTATATTGGCATGTTATGTTAGGTAGTAAACAAAGAATATACCATAAACCAGCTGACTTCTATTATGTTTTGATTTTATTTCCTTGACTGGGTCATTCTAAAATGTAACATACACTTGATGTTGTACAAGCAAAGAACAAACTGAACACTTAAAAAAATTCACATTATCAGACCAACCAACAAGTTGTTTTAGTTGGATTTTTTTAGGACCCATCTTCTGGCTTGTGATGGCATCCTCATGTCCGGTATACCAGCAAGCTCATTGTTGCCACAGTTTTTCCCCCGAATAACCCTCAGGGCGGGGTTTTTTTCACCCAGACCATAATGCTCTTGTTGTTTCTCTTTGTATAGGTCCCATAGGCCAATTGGCCTCCGTGGACAATAAAAACGTTATTCTATTCTATTCTATTCTATTCTAAAACATATAGTAATGTTTAGATAGAACACACATTGGCCTTGGCCCCTTTACAGCCTCTCCTGGATTCCTCTTCTTCATCATGACAAGACCAATGCTGTAAAATTATACAAGCTTGCATTATATGTCATCAACAGAAAAAATTGGCAAGACAGAGATATTACTGACTTATCTACATGTAGTCATGTGTTGGTTTGCAGAAGCAAACTTAGCTACTTCAAGAAAAGCATTACTTGAGAATGAGATTATGCAATGCAGCCTGATCATGCATCATTCTAAGCAAGAAACATCGGAGACCATAAAAAAATCCTTCAGCTCTGTATCATCTCTCCATTGCCTCTAAGCAATAATAACGTAAAAGTCTACATTCACCTATGCTATATGCTGTATTGCTCAATTTTGCAGGCTGCAAGGCATTGATTATATTGCTAGATTTGATTTCTGAAGGTATGACAAAGATCAGAGTTTCCTGTTCAGCTTTAAATCTGTGCATTCTGCAAGCAGCCCACAAATTCGAATCCCAAAATGACTCTTCTTCAGTTCAATGAGAAACATTTATTTCTTCATATTTTTTAAGCACTAAATCATCCAATATCAGGAAAAACTTCACTTGTTTCAAACGACCTCGCTTGAAATAGAGCTCATTTCTTCACATTTTTGAAAGCTCTCAATCATTCTTGAAGCGCACAAAGCTTATTCCAAAGCCAAATCCGAACATAGTCATCAAATCCGACATCAGACAGAGCTACAAATATCATTTCGATCTGTTACGAGCAAGAACGATCTGTTTCCGACAGCTTCTGTTTGTTTGTTGTTTCGTATTAGGTTAGAAAACGTCACTCACATGGCTATTAAAAACTTAGAATAACTATTAGGAAGGAAGGAAGGAAGGAAGTATATTTTAACGTCGCACCACAAAGGCAGCGTCCGAGGACATGCGACCACAA
>JAANSK020299624.1:0-10084 GCA_011763485.2 Isoetes engelmannii
ATCTACGGCATGTACCAGTGACGTGGCATACATAATATACGGTATTTATACCGTATAATATTATGGAACGTCACAATCAGTTACCTAGAGCAATATCTAAGCTAATTTAAGAGTTTATTTTATGATCTCCTCCAGAGGAATTCGACAACTTCAACCTTGTAAGGGCATTGAAGGTGGAATTGCAGTTGCAACAGATGCAAAGGCGATAAGTAAAGCATTAAAAGCTAGCAAAGCTTAAGAAACAGCTAGGAGAGTTGTTAGAGCTCAGAAGTGCATCAACCTTCGAGGCACCCAGTATCTTCGTAAAGAAGAAGGGCGAGTTGTCATCATTCCTTCGATGACATATTGATCTTCAGCAAGTCCATGGAGGAACATGTGGGCCAATTGAAAAGAGTTTTCACGACATCGACTCTACGTCAACTTGAGCCACATATTCTAAGCAGAGGGATTCTCCACTGATCCAGTAAAGATCGAAGCCATCATGGATTGGTCAGCATCAATGAACGTCTACGACGTCAGGATTTTCCTAGGTTAGCAGGGTATTATAGAAAGTTGTGAAGCATTTTTGCTAAGTGAGCCTCTCCACTATCATATATAATGAAGAATGTGAAAGCAAAGATTGAGTCCAATATTGATTAGAGAATGTCCAAGCCTCATCTTGAGGAGACTCAAGGAAGCTCTAAATACATCACTTGTGCTTACCCTGCTAGACCCAATCGTGGACAAGTTAGTGGTAACGGATGCAAGCAAGTTAGCAAGCGAAGCAGCACCGATGTAAGAACTTCTACGACTCCAAGAAGATGAATGGGGCAGAGCAGTGCTACCCCATTCATGAGCAGGAACTCTTAGCAATTGTAGAGCACTAAGGATTTGGGGGCATTATTTGCTTGGTCGACCTTTTATCCTAGATACGGATCACCAAAGCCTCCAGTACATCTTTACACAACCCTTGCTCAATTTAAGGCAAAGGTTTTGGATGGAGTTCTTGGAAGAATACGACTTTGAGATAACCTATAAGCCAGGTAAGCTCAATGTTTTAATGGATGCCCTCTCTAGGCACCCTTTGGTCATGAGAGTGCACTGCAATGCCGTTTCGACTTTGACAAGCGACTTCGGCAAGCGCATCGAGCAAGAGCTTCCGACAAGCGTGGAGTTTAGAGACATTTGGGCTAGTCTTTGCAAAGAGGCAAGGACGGATAAGGAAAAAGATTTGTACAAGGGGTACAAAAAAACAAGGTAATCTTTTATATTTTAGGGACAAGCTTTGTGTTCCCGAAGCATCAAGAGTAAGGAAGTTGATCCTCCATGATACGCATAATAGCCCAATTGCAGGCCATGCAGGACTATTGTTGAGAAGTAGTTACTATTGGCCTGGCATGAAGAAGGACATCGCCAACTACATCAGGCAATGCCAAGTGTGTCAACAGACGAAAGCGGAGCAACTCCGAATTCCTGGTCAGCTTGAGCCTTTGGGAATTCCAGATGCCAAAGGGGAAGTAATTACCATGGATTTCATAACGGGACTTCCTAGGACAGCAAGGAGCCATGATGTCTTGATGGTAGTGGTCGATAAGTTGTCGAAGATGCCGCATTTCTTGCCATGCAGGACAATTGACACAACTCTTGATACAACCTTGCTATTCACGAAAGAGATTTTCAGATTGCATGGGATGCCCAGGGCAATTATCTTTGATCAAGACCCGAAGTTCATCAGCACCTTTGGAAGCACTTCTTCGAAACTATCCAGACCAAGCTCTGGATGAGTACAGCGTATCATTGCCTAACCCCAGATCCTTGGCACAACCTAGTATCCAAGGTAGAGGTCTCTTAGAACCTTCTTGCTGATATGCAAGAGTTGGTGCAGGAAGTCAGAGGATATCTTCTAGCAGCTAGGGGTTCGACACTCTCCGGGTCAGGTGCCGCCCTGACTCGCCTATTAGCAGGTGTCGTCCTGGTAGGCATAAGGTGGAGTTGAGTTGAGTACGGGCGGGTGCCACCCCGACCCTCTAGCCACCTGGAATTCATCTTACCATGGGAGGGTTATGCCCTTCTGCCTCATCGGACCAGGGAGATGCAACACGGAGTAGTCCCATTGGGTGATTCCGGGAGATTACGTATTTGGCATGCTACAGACCTTAGAGTTTGTTTCAGCCTGTCTGCATAGTGTGCACAGGAGGGGCGGATGGAGTGGACAACCCTTTTCCATTGTCTATATGCCAGCCCAAGTCATTGCCATAACTCGGTCTGATCTATCTTGGAGCCTTACCACTGGTCACCTCCCTATGAGTCGGAGCCTGGGTAGGATTTCCCCATGTGTAGTATCAGATAGATGCATGTTATATTGTATATGTTGATAGAAGGATGATACTACCCTTCGAGGTAGGTTTATATGTTTATACGTATGTGCTTACATTTATTTATGCTTCCGCTGTATAGGAGCCCGTTGAGGAGGGGCAAACGACACCTTCGTTCCTCGGCTCATGGCCTTGTTCATCCCAGGGCATGAGTTTGACGAAGGGCCCATTCGATGGTCAGGCCATCCAATGGGGGATTCTCGGCGAGGTATACGATGGGGCATCATATATTAAGCATGGAGCATCACACATGTGCTCTTGAACACGGCCTCCGTGGGCTTGCTAGCATCATATCTTCAGGAGGTCCTGGATACACGAACTCGGCTGTGTCCTCTGGTGCAACATTGAATTATGCTTTGCAATGTACATATACCGACATACTTATTACTGCAAGGTTTTTCCCTTGAAAACCCTTTAGGGAGGGGGGAGGGGTAAATCCTGATAGTAATATCCTTGCTGCTCTTCTTGTTTGGGTCCCATAGGCCAATTGGTCTCCTTGGACGATAAAAACATTATTCTATACTATTCTATTCTATTCTTGCTCTTGCTCTTGCTCTTGCTCTTGCTCTTGCTCTATGTGTTATCAAAGCCAAAAAGACTGTACAATGTCAAGTAGTAAACCCAACTTCTTTAGTATGTGATCCCAACCAGGGATTTAGCAAGTGGAAGCAAATGACGAAGCTTTATTTGAGGGCAGGACCAGTCCGAACAGATGCACAAAATCTGAAGGACAACGCACAACAAAGGGTCTTACTTTTAGGAAGCAGGATAGTGCAATTGCATGTAATGCCATATGTTTGTCCAACTACATACTGCAGCTCTGCAGAGGTGAACTTAGATAAAAGAACCCGTAGAACTTGACACATTCAGAGATAACTATTGTTGTCTTCCATTACATAAATGAAGGTACTATTTTCGGGAACTATCATTCCAAATGCCTCAAACAATATGAATGAAACAACATTTTTAGAGAAACAAGTATAATAAAAACCTGTTTAGAATCTCAGGAATCATACCATAAATGGGTTTCAGCAAGATTATTCAATGTGCTCAAATGGGATTTCGGCAACTCTGCTCGTTGTGTCCATTATTACCACAATGTGTACATTTGTAAACACGTTTCACTCTATTCTTGGCTTCTATATATTTGTGCTTCCTCTTAGGCCTATTAGAAGGGCGCTTTGTTGCAGGTGGAAGCATTTCAGTCTTTTCTAATGGACTAAGATTGGCTAGATAAATAGCTCCAGCATATGAACTGCAATAAGAACTTAGCAAATAGCCACAATGTGCATATGATTCTGGTCGTTGTCTTCTGAACACAATTGCAGCCATGGCATGAGCACAAGGTAACTCAAGTCTTTGCCACTCCAAGCATGTACATGTCCTAGTCTCAATATTAACAACATAAACATTTTATGGATCATGCACTTCAAAAACAAATGCATCAAAAGGAAATATTCTATACCTTCCAGCACGTTCAATTACCTTTTCAACGTGTTGTGCTGCATCTTTGACTAATGCAAATGAAGCATTCTCTCCATAAGCCATCAACGATGCTTGTCCCTCACTAAAATTCTTGTAAAAATGCATAGTAAGTTGCTCCCCGATAATTTCCAACATTGATAGAAAAGGTTTGTGTCTAGCTTCAAGTAACCAAGAGTTCAAAGACTCTGCAATGTTAGAGGTTAGATGGCCGTAACGATTTCCCTTGAAGTATGCAGTGGCTCAATTCTCTTTTGGTGCAGAAGCAAGTATCCAATTAGTTGCATCATTATTGATTCCTCTTGTTTCTATGTCAATGTTATACAAAGGCAACTATGTCAAAGGGGCCTCTTCACGAAAGCCGTAGGCCCGACCGTGGCACAGGAAGCAGCACGATGTAAAATACAGAAGACTCAAACAGCTGCTCCAACTCCCACGACCACGGCCATGATTTTGCCCACGACCACGCCCACGCTCATGCTCATGACCACGACCACTATTTTGTGCACGATCATGAATACGGTGACGACCACGGAAGATCCCATGGGCAAGTACAAAATATTTTGCAATCATTTCGCTGAGTGGGATCCCGATTTTGCTGGTACCGATTTCCAAGTACAGATTTCTGCGCATCTTCAAGTATAGGATTGTGCCATCATCAGGCGACACTCCTACCTTCTATAAAGGGACCTGTCTCAGATTGAAGAAGGGTCCGGAAGTCCTGATCACAACCTTAGTTGCCGATAGCATCTCAATCCAGTTCTGCATTGAATTGCTCTCGTATTACAAGTGGTCACACTTGAAATATATCACCCGATGCCGAATTTGCAATAAAGTTTCTATTACCTTCTCCAGAATTTATTGAGTTTGTCGAGATTCATTGAGTATTCAACTTTGTCTGAGTCTCAAATTTCATTGAGTGTTCATACTTATTGAGTGATTAAGAGTTGTCTAAGTGTTTCGAACTTTCAAGAATCTTCTTCCTGAGTTTGCAAGTTTCCCTTTACTCCTTAAATCCCGTGTGACATTGCAGCAGGCAGATCACTTGAGCACCCAAGATCACTGACCACCAGTGAATCTGTTCAAGCCTTTCTACCCATACCTTGGCCAAATTAATACTGGCACCATTGCTGGATCTCATTGTGTTCTATAATGAGTTTCAAAAGTTCACTACCGACCAAGTTTTGCAACAAGCTTCTACTAGAATGGAAAGGTATCCTTATTGCATGGAGCAGCAGAACTCTACTCCTCAGTCCCTTAAGTCACACACTGCGCCTTCTTCCCCACTCTCTCGACTTGCACCATTTCATGTTCGAACTCCTATTTATCCACCCATGACACCTGCCCCATCGCCTAAGCCGACTCCACAACCATCTCCAGAATGGTTCCCTGCTTTATATAATCCTGAGCAACCCTTCTTCTTTGATGCTTTCTCTCTTCTACCACCTGCTCTCTCTCTCTCCAATTGGTTTCAGCCATAGTTCATCAACTTTTTGCTTCTTCTCAACCCATTCATTACACTCAAGCATCAATTCTGCTTCTACCGCACTGGCACCCACTGGTTATATTCCTGTTCCTACCTATGTACCGATTTCTTCCTATCAGCACACTTTAGCTCCTCCACCTCTATCTTCAAATCCATTTTCTCAGCTCTAAATGCAATCCACACTTCCTCCTCTTTACTATTAAGTACCTTCTTTTCCACCACCACCATATGTGCCATCTTTTGCTCAAGCTCCTCACATACTTCAGAATCCTTCCCCTTTACCTCAGGTTGCTATGGCTGATGTTGTGGCTAAACTAAAGATCAATTACCCGATCTTTGGAACCTTGCATGGGAAGCCTTCCACTGAGCATAGCGTCGCGGCTCATTTGAGAGAAATTGATACTTTGCCTGTCCTCAATGATCACCAAGATCCGTTGCTCAAGTTTCACATATTCAGCACAACTCTACAAGGTCAACCTAAAGAATGGATACTTGCCAACAAGAAGACTTGGAATGAGGACTAGAATCTCATGCGCCAGACTTTTTTGACTCACTACAACTGCACTGAGGACGATTCCCAGCTGCTCACTCAACTGGCGCGGCAGAAGCCTTCTGAATCACCACGGAAATTTGCCGACCGCATCTTACTTCTGGTAACAAAACTCGTGGAGACTCCCTCCAACAGTCAACTCTTGGCTTGGTTCTTGCAGGGCTTGTACCAACAAATTCAGGTATACACGGAGCCTCAAGGTCTAAAGACCCTAGAGGACGCTATCAAGGCTGCCAATCGTTCGGTGAATATTGCATCACGCACACTGATAGCTGAGGATTCTACTCACTCTATGCCCACACACTGTGCCTCCGCAACATACACGATCAGTTCCTACCCGGAGTCACATCTGGTATAGCTATTGCTCCGTGCCTGGACACCATGTAACCGAATGCAATGCCTTAATGGGTGCCCAGCACTGTAAACGGTGCAATATGAATAATCACTCAATGGAAGAATGCAATACTCCTCAGCCTCTTCCTTTTGGATCCACCTTTCCAGTGCAAAACACAAATGCGGTTGCAGCTCATCATCTTCTCGAGATAGCAGAGGTGTTATTAGCAGAAGCATAAGTACCATCCAAGTTGCTCATGTTCAGATATCTCCCGATCAATTATGGAAGGCTAAAGATAATCCACGTCGTACTCCAAGGCACCCCCTGTCTCTCAATCGGGGACCTCCTGCACCACGACCTCAGCAACAACCGTCTCAAGTGGAACAATATGTTGTTCACTTGTTTGGATCAAGTGACCCTCAATGAGACAACCCGCCACCCCCAAATTAGATTTTCGAAGTGCCAGTATGGGACATTCACCTAGTGAACATGGTTCTCGCCACCAAATCTGTGCCTAAATTTAAAGATCTTAGTCTGGAGACACAACAATGGCTCCGCCAACTCAAGCAACATTTATCTCAGAGTGGTATGGCACCTGAGGCCGTATTCGCCACCACCAGAGCCCGCAAAGGCAAAGAACATGTTGATCTACCAGCTACAGCTCACACCTTCCATGAGACTGTGACCCAGTTACCCACGATTCCGGAGGTACCTTTACCATCAAATCCTGTTGTGCCCCTGGAGGTTCAAGAGGCCCTCACTAGTACCAAACTGCATCTCCCATTACCAATCATCTGCCAGCTTCTAAAAGTTTCACAATTTCAACTCACCTCCATTCCTGCCGAGCTCCTTCATACGTTCCAACACACCAAAATCACCATCAGTCTCTCCATGCTCCATTCTATTTGTCCTATTTTTCCATCTTCTAGTCCACTCCCGACTGTACTGGTGGACGCCGTGGGAATGACTAATGCAACGATGGATGCTTATATTGGAATGCATCGGAGTAATCAGGTACACATTGATGGGGGTAGCATGCTCAATCTCATAACTTATCTGTTTAAAAGGCGCTTGGATCTGCAGTTCTTGCACCTACTGGTATATGATATAAAGTTGGCTAATGGAACCATTGCTAGTCCACAAGGCATAGCAAAAAACATCGATCTCCTCATTGGTGCGTTAAAGTTCACACTTGATTTTGGAGTACTGCAACCTAAGCAGGAACCCCCCGGATTATGAGATGCTCGTTGGTCGACCTTTTCTTAGCCAGGCAGGAGGACAACACAATTGGCAAAAAGACGTCCTGAAAATTTTAATGCACGATACATGGCCATGTTGGACCATTTCGGTGGAGCACAAGGAAGGCCATTTTTCAGATAGTGATCTAAAGAATGATACTACTATGGTCACTTCTTATTCCACTCAATCACCACTTGCTCTGGATCTATGGGAAAATAATGATCTTTATAGCAATGAAGCCCTTGCCGCCCTCTTCAACCCTCAATTGTATAATTCCTATCATGTTGATATCGTTCCACTCACTTCTACTTTGGGTCGTGCTTTCCCTAATCTGCCATCTGCATTTTCCATTTCAAACCCTCCCAGTGATGCTTCACCTGTTGATTTGAGTTCTACTTTTACTGACCCTGTTATTCTTGTTCTTGAGAACAATGACGAGCTATAACTTTTCAATAATTTCAACCCATATATTACTGCTTTGCCTACATCACCTGTGTTCAATTCAGATCCTGTTGACTTTATGACAAACGCTTCAGTTTCATCTTCGCAATCGAGTTTGCTTCTTCATCTGCTGCACTGCCATCTTCATCTACCATTCCTTTATCCGCTCTTCATTCTGACCACACTCCGTCCTCTGCCACTCCGCGACTCTTCTCCACCTCATCTTTTGATCCACTCGCGCTTACTTACCCGCCTGTGCACACGCTCGTGGAGTCAAATTTACAACCACATATTGGTACCCCTCCTTTGGAGGTGGTCGACATTGGCTGCGAGCAACCGGTGTGAATTGCCGCTGGTCTTCAAGATGATTTTCGTGCTGACTTGCTCAAGTTGATGACTGAATTTCACACATTTTTGCCCGGAACTACTCTGATCTTCATGGGATTGACCCGGCCTTGGGCCAACTGCCTATTCCAACGAAGCCAGATGCATAACCATTATATCAACACCAGTACAGGTTGAATCCTAATTTCGAGGACCGTGTTGAAGGGGAAATTCATAATTTGCTAACCACTGGGCTCATCTGTGAAGTTAAGCATTCAGAATGGGTCAACCCCATTGTTGTGATTTTAAAAAAGAATGGAAAAATTCGAGTATGTGTGGACTACCGTAAATTAAATGCAGCAACAGAAAGAGACAATTTCCCACTGCCTTTCACTGACCAAGTTCTGGAAGATGTAGCAGGAAATGAAATGTATTCATTCATGGACGGCTTCTTTGGGTACAACCAGATCTCAATAAGGCAAGAAGATCAATTAAAGACGATGTTCACCACACTGTGGGGGACATATGCCTATAGAGTCGTGCCTTCTGGGTTGTCCAATTTGCCAAGCACATTTCAACGGATAATGCTCTGGTTTTTCGAGACTTCATGTCAGCTAACCCCTTCCTGCAAGTTTTCAAAAACAATTCTCTGCGTATAGCAGCCGATCTATACACCTGTGCAAATTGGCTCAAATGTTTCAGCAGTGTATAGACACCGGCATCAGTTTGAACCCAGTTTTTGAGGAAAAATTCTTGGTAGTAATGTACGTAGCAAAGCACAATTCAATGTTCGTTCATCCATGACCTCTTAAAGATATGATTCTAGCAAGCCCACGGAGGCCGTGTTAAAGAGCACATGCAATGGCTGCTGCTAAAACTATTTAAGCATACTGTGACTAGATGTGATCGAATGCTGGACAAGTCTGGAGTGTCTGGCATTCATCCTCCAAGGCCCCCTCTTGGCAGTATTGACAAATCCTGTCCTTGCGTACCCCACGTGTCCATCTGCTGGTCTCGATGTGGAGGCGATGTGCACCCGTGCAAATGGAAGCTTTAAGTCTGCGCATCTTCATGGGCAGAGTATGCAAGTACTGTTGTGGATCTCGTACGAGCCTGGGATTGACATGTTGTCGTTATATAAGATAAGATGAAATATATTTTTAAGTCCACGAAAACCCAATCGGGTTATGGGACCCAAGACAAAGGGGGGCGTAATCCCAAACTAGAACTAGGGGACAAAGCCAAATCACAAGAAATTGGAAGTGGGGAAAAACCCCCATCACCAATACAGAAAAAATTAACAATACCCAAGAAGGGCTGAATTATAGAATGATTGCCCATGGATCAGTAAGCCACTTTTCTCTGATAATAGCATGCCCTCCTTTGTACACTGCCCACTTCCGTTGCAGGTGCGCCTCACGAACGGGACACAATTCCAATTCCTGTTTCTGTCCGCAGATCTGTTCTGGAGTAAAATCCTCCTGGACAGAAAAGGCAGTGCCCTTTAGGTGTTAGAAAGTTGATGGAATCTTCACAAGAATCTTTTAACAAGACCTACATTGTTGGTGAAATATTTGCATGATCGAGACTCACATGCCTATGCTAAATTTGTGATCCCAAATCCCTTTTTAGGTTGATCTTATCTTATGGGGTTGCATAAATAGATAAGGAGCTAAGTTTGGTTGGTTCATGCTTCATTATGAACCATTGACATAATTCGTATACAGTATAGGAGTTTTGGAGCGAAAACTATATTCGATTATAGCAACCCTGGACGTGGTTCTTCCAGCAGATTTGGAGGCTCAACCGTTGGCAAAACCGACGGACTGAGACTTTAATAAATAACTAAGACGAATGCTCAGGATACACACTGC
>JAANSK020299635.1:0-10084 GCA_011763485.2 Isoetes engelmannii
TGATAATAGTGGAGCTATTTCTCATGTCAAGGATTTCAAGATGCATTTGCAAATCAAACATTTGGATATAAAACTCTATTTTATTCGGGAGCAGCTGCAGACTGGTTATCTTAATCTTTCATATTGCTCTACCAAAGATCAGTTAGCTAATGGTTTCACTAAACCACTTTCAAGGCAGATTGTTCAAGCAGATGAAAAGTGTTTTGGGTCTTCACTCCTATGTCTCTAAGGGGGGATAATATCTTTCAGGGGAGATATCTCTCTTTCAAGTATTCTCTTTTCTTTTCTTTTGTTAGTCTCTCAGCCATGTTAGTCATAGGGGGATATTAGAGGATTTCCCACGTGACGTGTCTAGATGGCTATGCATGACTATGCATGACATTATAAGCCACAGTCACGCGTCATTCATTTTCATTTAGCTTCTAGCTAGCAATCATTTGAGACGCTTTTGTATCTTCTTCATTCTTCAAGTAATACATCCTATTTCGAAGCTTTCATTTCAACTACAAAGGGCTTTGACTAAAATGGTTGTGTTGTTGCTACTCAGCTAAGCTGTGACTTTCATACCTCAGTTTAAGCAAGATGTTGCATTGAATACCTGGTTACCTGGGCCGTTGTCTGATTTAAGTTAGTAGCTCATAGACTGCTAGTTGACCTGTTGTTCGACATCACCCCAATCAATACCCTCACTATTTTTTACCTTTTATGAAGGAACAAAGTGACGGAGAACATCCACCAAATTCTTTTATTTTTTAATCATCAAATACAAAACTCCTTGATGGTCCAGCTAGCCCCTAATAGGCTGGAATTGCAAGGAAGTAGACTAAAACAAAAGGATTTAGCAACTGCAGCATTGCTAATGCGAATTGCTCTCATTTAGATTGCCTAGGCTTATTCAGTTAATTTTTCATTTAAGAAATTTTCTACTACTGTTGGTTTTAGAATGTACACTCTTGAAGATTGCCTAGGCTTATTCAGTTGATTTTTTCATTTAAGAAATTTTCTACTACTGTTGGTTTCAGAATGTACACTCTTGATTTTTCCTGCCGTACATATATTCTACGTAAGTAAATCGTGTACAATGGAATCTCATACAACTTTACCTTATGATGTTTTCTCCCTCATTCCTGTTCCCCCGCTGAAAGGTATGGAAAAACTTCCATGGGTATAAGGTAAAGATCAAAATTCCCATCATCAGAATCCCCACCAGACCTGCCAGTGGATTGCCTGCTTGACCTCCAGTCAACCAGTTACTCACATTCGGATGATACTCCACAAATCCTCCAACAGTTAACACAAAATTTGCAGTAATTAGCCCTGCATGCAAACCTACTGGAAAGGCTAACTCTCCATTAAATCTTGCACGAGCAATAGAAAGAGCAATAGAAAGTAGCCATAAACCAGGAATAGCAGACAATGACCTGTATAAAAGAACCATAAGCCTCCACATAACATATAAGATGGATTAGATCGTTAGCAAAAGGAATTTTTTACCTGTGAAGTATGGCAAACACAAATCCGGACAAAAAAACAGCTTTCCAGTATCCCAAATCTACAGTCATTTCCTCTATAAGCCACGATCTGAATAACACCTCCTCCACCATGGCAATAGAAATCCCTACGGCAAGTGCTTGTACCGAGAGTTTAAGAAGCTTCCAATGCAAGATCAGAATTGACAAAGTGGAATTTGATATGCTAATCACAGCTGTCATCCTTAAATCTATGAAATGGAAATGCATAAACAGTCCATATAGAGCACCAACTAGTCCGAACCCAGTTATCAGGCCAATGAACAGATCTTTCACCTGCAAAATCAGTAGATGTATGCAGGTTATCAAACCATAGGCATACAAATAAAAGCATGCTTATAACACCGACTATATCCTTTGGCCCAGAAACAGGGTTCATAGGACGAAATTTTGGATATCAATGCCTTTTTATAATAGATAAGGTTATCTATTAGAACATTATAACATCCACAGATCAAATTTATGTGAACCATTATTGAACAGGACCAGAAGCACAAGCCTCCTAGACAATTAATGCAATCTACTGTAAGAAAATTTATCCAAAATCTGTCTTGAAGATGGTCAGCTTTGCGAAAGGTGCCCCATTCACCATTCTGGCTGTTAGCCCTGATCTCAGCACTCATCTTCTGTCAAGATTTCTTTATACTTATGTTTCTGTGTTGTTGACCGCTTAATTTTCTTGGATGCACTACTCCTCTTGGCTCTTCTATAACTGAGAGCATGACTAATCTCTGCTTGTCTTGAACCTTTGGTACCATAGTAGCTTTTGGTTGAAGATGCTCCTTCATGTTGAAGGAAGTGAATGGACAAATAATGCTACGCATTTCTAGTCATAATACATCGTGGAGCTGCAGCAATGTTGGTCGACTTCTAAAAAGGAATGACATCTTCCTCTTAAGACGTATAATGTGGGACAAGCAAAGATAAAATGCACTTCAGATTCAGTTATACCACACAATGGCCGCCCTTGCGTTCATATGCTTAGTACAGTTCATATGCCTAGCCCACCCAATCTCAACCTCCAGATAGTGAGAAGATTCCCTAAATTATCTCTCACAGTCTGAGGCCCAGTACGACCATGTTTACACGCCAGCACCTTCTGCTACCATGTCACCATGTCTACCATGCCATCATGTACGAGATATGGCTTAATCAATTATATACATTTTGTGAAAGATGTGCCTGCATATGCTGAAGTGGATCTTTACGTATCTTCCAGCCAGTTACTTGAGTAGTGCTTCTGTATAAGCGCTCTTTATTTAATCAACCTGTTTAGTTATCATTGCTTGTCTCTCTCATTGACCCTGGCCAACTTAGTGGGTATCAGACTCGAGGAAGAATGCAACAAATAGATAACTAAAGTAATAGTGACCAACAAAAAAGTGATCAACTTACATAACCTCATACCTCAGGCATTAGTTAATCTCAGAAGTGCTGATAAGACATGATTGCAGCAGACTTAGAAAGAACGAAGTTGCCATTTTTCCTTTAGTTTATTTCGTTGTTTTAGGAACTTCTACAATGCTATGCTCACAGCATTATTCATGGGTGTCTTTTTCCGTCTAAAATCTTGGTCTACAGAATTTACTACAGAAATGCAGATTATACCTTCTCAGAAGAAAACAGGTTCAACCCGTATCCCAAAAGTGGTTCTTCATATCCTCGAATCGTCTTTCCCCAAATTATGACAAGAATAATGATAGCCCCATGAAGACCCACAACAGAAGCAAAGCTGGCAATACTTGCTGGAGAATGTGATGCATATTGGTTGAGCAGCGTTGGAAGCAAGGGTACTATGACAGGAGCCCATAAAAGCATCACCATTGCTGCAAATCCCAAAATCCTGATATTTTACAGTTGAAAAGGTAAACAATGGAAGAAGAACGTTAATAACAAGCTGTAGACCTACACCAAACTCTAATATACAAATCATAACATGATGTGTTTCCTAATTATACTTGTAATACAAATCAGAAAGAACAGAAGAGGTTATGTCACTTTAAATGTGTGCTTTTCTGGGATCTACTAATTCTCTCTGTTTCTTCCTTAGATTAGAGAGGCCTATTTGTTGAGTTGTCACAAATAGTCATGTGTTATTGTTTCAAATTCAATATACAAGCATGCAACGACTCAAGAACAGAAGAACAAAAGAGTCAAAAGATGAGACATTGCAATTACCTTTGAAGCAAAGGACGCTCACTGATACGTAGAAAAAGAATGAGTTTTTCAGTTAAACTCATAGCACCTCTTAAACCACCCCATAACAAGGCTGCTTTGCCCACAAAACGCAAAAAGCCAAATTTTTGGCCCAGGCCGGCCAACACTGCAACCAACCTGCTTCCAACAAGGGAATGTAAAAATAGCAGTCAAATTTAGCAAAGCATAAATTAAGATAAAAAACAGAGACCGAAATGTTAATCCCATATAGTGATAACTAATGCAACACTGCATTTCCACATTATGTTGCCTTTTTCACGTTGTTCATGTTTATTCCCTGCATCGTCTATCTTACTTACGGCTTTGTGCCTCAGCAAAGTTTGTCTTTTAGAAAACACAGGGTCCAATATCAGAACCAACAGTTTAGCTAATTCATACTCATATGATTTCAAATGGGATAAAACAGCATACTTTTCATGGTCCACTTCCCCATCCTTTGTAGGTACAACCGGAGAAGCCACCGAGATTGCTCTTTCAATGTTCGTCATCATGCTTTGATTTTCTCGAACAATCTCTTCAGCCCCATCAATATCCATTCTGTGTTGTGTACTGGAAAAACTATCAGAAGGACAGTTCTCGCTTGTCTTATGCTCAGCATACACAGCACTGGCACTCATAGCACTAGCAACAGCGCCTTGTAATGCTCCTCCTTTATTAATGCTTCCAGTGACACTGCTCCTGCGATTTTCTTTTGAAAAATGGTCATTATTGTCATCTTCATTTTCCTTGCTTCTACTTTCTCTAAGAGCTGGACACTCAGCATCTGGTCTAAACTTACCCACACTCTGATTGGCAATGACTGCTTGGAAAGACGTAGCAAGTGCTACAAGGATAACGCCAACAAGGATCCCAAAAGGAAGAACCTGCTGAAGGACAACTGTGTGACTGTAGACGGAGGCTACTGCTTGAGCAATTGCTTCTGCTCCCAGAATCTGCCGGCATATAGGACCCTGGCTTCGGGATTTTGCTGATACTTGTACTACCTGAGGCACTAACATACTTTTCCATGCTGCTTTCGCCACAGAATTTGCAACCTTTAGGAGATCTTCATTCAATGCATGTCTAAAATCTTTTAGCAACTCTGACTGCAGTCTTCGTTCTAATTCCATTTCCACAGCCTTCAGAACCAATTTATGAACTGCTGCAGCAATACCGTCCTCTATGGGAAGCTCAAGCAAGCCAGTAGATGCTAGTTCGACAGACGAAAGTCCCTTGTACATTTTTGCAATTTTCTTATCTTTATTGCCTTGACAAAAGACTGATAGGAGCTTGCAAGTTTCTTCAGGTTCCATTATTGAAACTAAATATAGATTTTCAAAGCTTTCATTTTTAGCTGCTGCGTCCTGATACATCATATACTTAGTGCATGGTACACCTGATCTACTAGCTGCTACCCTCTTAGAGTTATTATTTATGTAGACTTTTCCTTGTAAATCCAAAATAAATCCTCTCAAACATGTTGCCTTCAGCTTTTCATTTATTTCATCCACATCTGGTCTCTGCTGATTATCATTCGGGCTACTTGCTTGGTTATGTTGGGTATCTGAATGGTCAGTTGACAGAATTATAGCCTCTTTAGCTTTTAACGATCTAGCATCATCAAATGAAGATCTCTCAGACGAGTGTTCATCCCCATTCTTTCCATCTCTTCTCTGGCTTTCATTCTCAATTTTCTCCAGCATTCCTTCAATTACTCCAAAAATACTTGTCACAGCCATCTGTGTTGAATCATCGATTCCTGTCAATGCTTCTATCGCCTGGCCTACATCAATAGGTGCAGGAAATTTTGGGGTAGGTGATTCAATTTTCGCTATATCAGTAGTTTTCTTAGTTTCTCTTCTTGCTACAAGTGATTCCACCTCCGTTTTTGTGTCAGATTCTGCTGTTTGACCAAGCATGCTAAGATTTGTTTCTTCAGCAGAATAAGTTTCCTTGTCTGTCCCAGAGTGGTCACTCCGAAATGCACCTTCTACCTGAAATTCTGAATTGACTAAATCAGGATTCTCAGCTCTGGACTCGGCTTCTGAGTTGTCAGTGTCAGGTGCCAACTCAGCATTGCCATTGTCTGGTTCACTTCTAGCATCCTGTTTATCATGATCATTAGCAGCAACTTTGCTTGCCTTTTTATGCGCATCAGAATTGGCAGCAGGGGTGTTTGTCTTTCCCTTTTCAATGTTAAAAATGGTGGCAGAAAAATCATTTTGGCGGCCTTTTCCAGTGATTACAGATAACTTTTCTTGAATGCTCTCTAACATCCCTGGAGGCAATCTTGGGGGTGGTATGCTGCTGTTAAAACCAACAATATCAAAGTTAATGCCTCGAGCCTGTGCTGCACCCGAAACAGCTGTAAGCAACTTGTCACGAACATCAGCTGGGACTGCTGATTCCAAAGCATTTACTACAGTTTCACCACTTTCAACAGCACCTAGAACCTACATATAGCAAAACATCAAAATTATACAAATGTTTGGTTTTGGCAAAAGAAGAGAAGAAAGAGAACGATTCCATATAATAGTAGACGAGCAAAACCTGCTGCTTCATGGGAATTGAAAACGATCCTGGCATTATAACTTCGAGCACATTAAGGATACTTTCTGCTGCGTGACATGCCTCCCCTTTCTGCATATCTTCCACAGCTGTCTGCTCATCCTTCTTGTTTTCTTCCTTTGACTTAAGTTCCTCAGGCTCCAACTCAGATATTTCGGCAAAAGATACTTCATTTATTGGTTGGCTATCACATGGTATACTATCCAAAAGCTGTTCAACGATTTCCACGGACTGCACGCCAGTTCTAAGAGAATCCCAACTTTTAGACAGCTTACTTTCAGTGTCTAATGTAGGGCTACGACCCTTTAGAAAGGCAAGCTCCACTGCTGTGAGCCACTGTTGGCCAAATAATTAAGCAACACATCTGGATTAGTTACGGCACCATAATATGCATTGACTTTGTTCCTACTCACCTCTAATGTCAGTTGATGGTTGAAGGTGTCTTGCATCATCTTCTCTCCATATTTCTGACTTTGTTTCCCATAAGCTTCTCGTCGACCAAAAGGTGAAAAGACGAGTGTTGTATATGGACTTCCTTCAAAGACATGTTGTGGTACAGTGGATATAGGACACATGGTATGGTCCTAAACAGCAAAGCTTTGTTTAAATCAGAGACTATCTGAATACCATTTGATATTTCACTTTGTATTACCTGAATGCACAATAAAGGAACCTTCACATCTTGAATAAGATTTCCACAGCTTGCACTTGCATAAAATTCCTGGAGACTCTCATAACCATGTGTTGGGGCTGATACGAAAAAATCGAAGTCACGCATAGAGGATGCTGTAAGGCCTTTGAAAATGTTACAGTTTTTGTTCTTACGACCTTGAAAAAGTGCCTAGTTGAAGATACACGGTTACTAGACATCACTCAACAATTCATTGACAAATTACTCTGGGCTGAGCTAAACCTCATTGGTCCGAAGTATCTCCGTGAGGCCCTTTGTTAGCTCTCTATCAAGAGTTCCACCATTAAAATATTTGAGTAACTTGGTACATGCATCCAAATCAAACGGATTGTTTATACAAACGACAGCAGCAAGTGGTGTTGCATCTTTCTCCTCTCCAAGATATTTTGTCAGACAATTTGCACCAAAATCCCAGCCTACTCCCATTATCACTGCCCATGGCCTTGCTCTAGCGAGGAAAGAAACAGCTGTCCGGACATCATTGCTATCCTGCCCACTGAATAACCTGTCACATGCTGATTTTGAGTGAAATGTTATGCCACTGTAATAACAATATTTCCTTCACATATTCCAAGAACCAGGAAAACCTACCTTGGCGTTGTGACTGGAGACCCTGCGCACCCACGGGGATTCATGACAATTGGAAAGTATCCACTTTGAAGGGCCACTTCAACAAACTCTAAGATTACAGGGTCTTTGCTTCCTTTAGCGCATCCAGGTATGAGCAACAGGGTGGTGTCAAGGCCATGCTCTCCCCTTATATCCAAATGTGAAGGCCAATCTAATGCTAGGACACCCCCATCTTCAGCATCTATACATAACCTTTGATAGGTTAACTTAGCTCCATCCTCGTTTGAAATTGATGCCTTATTTTTACCAACTCCGAAGGCATTTGATATAGACACAATTTGGTGACATTGTAGACCTACCTTATTGAAGGCATCACCATCGGCATCCCCTGACGTTTCAAATATAATAGAGGAGCACCTTGCAATGACAGAGCGATTAAAGGCTGTGGGACTAAGAATCAAGAGTCCTTTGTCCACGGTACTAATACAAAATGACTGGGACTTGGACAAACGTTCCGCCAAATAAATGGATGATGTCAGAAAAACGAGAATGGCTAACAGGAAGGGCAAAGATGATGCGTTGCCTATACCCAAAACGAAACCCTGAAACGAGCTCATTATGGTCTCATACTTATTCAAGGTGTCAATCGTTGAGAAATTCGTATGTAAAGCCATACTTGCTCCTGCTACGCTTCTGGGGAAAACGCAGCTTGAGCATCCCTGGATTCCTGTCTCAGGCTTCTTATTAAAAGATAGTTTTCCAAAGGACACATCCCTAATCCTTCTGGGTACGCCATCTTTGGAACCAAGCTGCGCAATGTCAAATTGTCGCTTGTGCAACAGACTAGAATGAAACATCAATGCAAGCTGATTAACGTATATCAGTTGAGGAGTGCAGTGGTACATGTTAAGCAAGGATGCAGCAGTGGGCATGCTCATCGGATCCCATCAACCATTGTTACAAGTCGCTCCTGGAAAGCAGCTTGCCAGGTGTGGCCATGTCTTTAACTACGTGGTGCGTCTGTGTACCAGTTGTCAGTTTTTTGGGCAATGGTATTTACAAAAACGACAATACATGGTTCAATTTTTGGATCCTCTCTCGTGGCCAAAGTATCGATGCTTTGCATGCTTATCTAAAGTGAGATGCAACAATTGCTGCAATTCTAAGCTATCAATGTGTAGCATATCATGCAAAATATGACATATGATATCATATATATACGCTTATATTTTACGTTTATCAATCCGGCAGTAAAAAAACTAAAAATCCTCTTAAATTTGACATCGCTTGCTTTGATCGGGTTTTTTCTTCCTTCAAAACTTCTTGAATCCTTGCCTTTTCCGACCATCTGGCCTTTTGATAAACAGCTAGCAACCAAATTATTCAAATGGAAAACCTAATGCCTCGATAGAACAGAGAGAAAGGCCTGAACTTCAAGGAGTCATTTTATGGAAAGAAAGGTACAATGATACATATTCCATTGTCTAGTATACTTAGATTTGTTATGTTACCTTAACACCCTCCTCCTTGGGTTTTAGGCCTAAAACAACCTTTAATGCCCTAGGGTGTTATATGGTGAAGGCCCATAACACCCTAGGGATAACACTCATAAAACACTCGGAGGAGGGTGTTAAGGGCGATAACGCCCTGGCCCTCGGGCGTTAATAGGAATAATATTCTTGGGCATTACGGCCATGCACGCCCGAGCCATTTTGGCCATGGCCGTAACGCCCTTGAATGTTATTCCCATAACGCCCTCTGGCCAGGGCGTTATCTACCCCATCATGTGTATGGTATCGTGCAATAATATTGGAAACGTAAGCTAAGACGGTATTTCGGAAATATATCACACACTTTGATGATTGTGCAAGTTGAAGCATTTCAATTGTATATGTCTCTGCTTCTTCAAGTTCTTAGTTATGCAGGTTTTTACACTGCAAATGTTTGAAAGTTGTTTCCGAGACTCAAACAACCCAAATTAAGGGGAGGTAATCTGGAGTTTGGTGAGTAGCTTTGCCTTCTTTGGAGATGGATTGGTGTGACCTAAAATCAAGAAATAGCCATGTCCTTCTAGTGGGTGGATTCTTCTATTGCAAATATCGTGAGCTCTTTCATAGAAAGCACGGGAAACATGTGATTATCATTAATGAGCTCTTTCTATAGAAAGCATGAAATTGCTCCTATTTAATTCCACTTTATTAATTGTGATCCATTTGGAACACGTGCACACTATTGGCTCCCCTAAACGACATATAGGGACGCCGAATTTTGGGCCAAAATCCTTATAATTTTTTAAAATTTGGTTGACTTTTAGTGGTGCATGCGATTTTTACACACGATTTACATGAATTTTATTTTATGATAAGGCCATATTTTTTGGGCGGTGCCTTTTTTTGCACCCGTTTTTGGGGTGTTGGCGCAGCTGACAATCGCAGCTGCGATTGTCAGCTGCTCCAACACCTGCATGGCCGGATTTTGCATGCTATTCTTTGAATATATGGCCTTGTAAGATCAGGGGCTCTGTTTGGGC